>JAQFXT010000572.1:0-31889 GCA_034683725.1 Strigamia crassipes
ATTTCAATTCGCAATAATAAAGTTGTGGCATTGTTTTGAATTAGTTAAAACAGAAATTGTATCTATATTTAATATAACAAACAGTTTTTAGTTTCGGAATTACGTGACATTATTGTAAGGTAAGTCGACTTTTATAACTCTAAAGTAAAAGTTCAAGCACAAACTGAACTTTTATATTTTTATGTTACAATATTTATAACGTAAAATTCACTATAATTTTAAGGGAAAAGTACATGGCGCAAACTGTGTAATATCTGGATAAATCAAGAAAGTAAGATTTGGCGTCTCCAACATGAAAGTGCCGCAAGCTTCAAGACGCTTGAAATTTAAAAACAACTTATCTAATATTTTGATATAAATACAAATCGACACAAAAGTTGCTGAATCGAGATAAAATATTCATTTATCACATTCAAGAAATGCTAATGAATTGTTAATTCACATTAATCATATTTTGAACCTCGTTCTCAACGGCTTTGGCCCATTAGGTTTTCTTAATTAAGCCTCAATATGATTGCATTTTCCACCAACTCATAAGATTATAGCAATTTGTATACAATTTTTATAGATGAAATAAATTTAGATTTTATTGCAGATCTCGGTGGAAGCTTCGGATTTTGATTACTTCACTTGCACGGCCTTCAACGATATAGGAAGTATTGAACATACAATTACGTTGAAAGAAGGAGGCAAGATAATAATTTATATAGTACCAAGAAATATTTATTGAAGATTTGGCTTATTGTTATTTACAGAGAAACCAGGTAAACCCCATGTGAATGTCGTAGCGGACGTCAACAAATTAATGCTGAAGATAGAAGCTCCAGAAGAAGGCGTTGAACAGCTGCAGTTAATTGGATATAAAGTAGAGTACAAGAAGGAGGACCAGGAATGGGAGGATAGTTCCTTCCAGGAATTTTTTATAGGTAAAAAGAGCTGTAAAATTTTTTATTTTCAGTTTGATTTATTATTGCACACATTTATAATATAAAAGAAACTTGTTAGTAAAAAAAAAAAATTATCAACACACGTGGTTTGTGATTTGCAGATAAGATTTTGTGTTAATTGGTCAATTGAAAAGTTCCAATTCTCTACACATTTCACAGGCTTTGCAAGTGAAGCTTTGTTAAATCTGTGTTTATTAGGCAATCTGAAAATGGTAGAAGTCAGCAATTGAGGAAACTGCACAAACATTGAGTCTAGCTGCAAAATTGAAAATCTTTACCTGTAAAAAAACATGAAAGAACCGATGGCTCTAGTCTTTGAGCTAGGGCACACCGAGTAATGGTATAAAAGCTCAAGACAGAATACAGTGTGAAATGAATGAGGAAGCAGCAGTGTTGGCTCTAGGCATTTTCCACCTGAGGCTCAATGGAATTATTTTTCTTTTTTCTGCCCCCAGGCTCCCTAAACATATATGACCTACTTTGTGTACAAATGAAATATGGAAAAGGAAAAAGAAAACATTTATGTAATATGGTTGGGCTGTGGTAATTCGTATTGGCCCCGCTTGCCCGTTGTCGATCTTGACCGTCTCTAAACGAGTTCTTTGCAATGGCGTATGAACTGTATTTTGGTCGTTGGGTTTTGTTTAGGTTAGATTAAATTAGATTAGGTTAGGTTAGGTTAGGTGAGGTTTGGTTAGATTTACTGGCGAATAAATAAACCGTCGAATAAATGATACGACCCCGTTTGAACAGGGTGATCAGGTTTTGGAAATTAAAAAACGGGATACTAATTAACGATAAAATTTTGTAACTGTGTGGTTCCTGTTTTTACTTGAAGAGGCGAATGCGACTCGCAAATCACGATCACAAGTATCGATCAGAAAGAAAATTTGCTTATACACTTAAAAAAATCGGCAGGTTTGTGGAAAAACAACAAACAAAAGACTTATTTCTTCAAATAAGAGAGTACATTAGTGATCAATAATAATCCAAATGGAACAAAGTAAATATAAATCCGTATGATAACTTAAGTGAAAATAACAACTTATTACAATCAATCAAGTGTATGTAAACATTACATAATACATACACATATATATACATTCAGAACACTAATATTAATACTGATATCTAACAAAAACTGCCACTATTCGCCACAACTAAATGAACAAACACAGCATTCGTTCTACGTTCATTGGAACATTAAATACGGCAAGAATACCAAAATTCTAAAATTGATTAAATAATAGCATCTAATTGCAATCGTTCTCGAATTATAGCATTAACTACAATTCCTCAAGGGATGTACTGAATTTTTGTAGTTTTAAATGTGAAGTATGGTAATTAGTTTGCTCATTTAATGTGCTCGTCGTGATCCGACTTTGCTCACGTGCTTACCTGGGTAATCTCTGTTAAACAAATAAATGAATACACTGAATGGTAGTTTGAAAGATATATTTTATTTACTCGAGTTTAAAATGTACAGTAATGTTTCCGTAGCGGTCACAGATCCGTTTTAAGGCGGATACGATGAGATGGTAACTTTCCTGAGTTATGCTTACTCTTGGGTCTGTTTATTATGGTTTTGTCTAGAGGTTGGTTGATAACGAAATCAGTTGGTTTTCGGTGGTTGATGACTAACTCCAAAAAGCCAGCTACGTCTCAACTCTGTCCGTGCGTGTTTTGGTTAAGACTAACCACGCAGTAGCAATTGTTCCACGACAATTGAGTCACAGAGTTTTTTTTCTAGTATTGCTATTCGCTATATCGAATGATCTGGAGTGACGACAGAGTTGATTGTTTGATCACAAGAGCGAGCTATTAGCTTGATAGCTTCTGGAACCATGAATCACCTGGTCACTGTCCTTTGAACGAGTCACAAATATTCGGATCTGTGCGAAGTGGCACAATAGTTGTCCCGTTCCGCGATCAAATACCTAGGCACTGTATCTGACCACTCGACAACACCGTCAGGGATTAAGTTAACAGACCCAAACACGCGTGTTTCACAAGGGTTTCGAGAAGACTCGGTCCTTCGTATAGTGGTTCAAGTTTGCTTGATAGATTGAACGCAACAAGGTACCATCGTTGATTATCGCCTAATCACATGGTACGGCCAAGGTTCTCTGATCATGGTGAGGAAAGTGATGCTGATATATCGAATGTTGTGTGGTAAGTGCTTGTACTTCCTGTTGTGGTCTTTTATGGAGGGTAGGTCACGTGGTTGATAGGAGATTTAACATACTCTTTGATTGATGGATTTGCATCACGTGACTCTTAATCCCTACTTTGCTGGTTCTCCCCTCCGGTTGGAATGTAAAAGAGGATATAAGGGGATTAGTGAAGTTGGTAACCCTTATTTCTCTGTATCAGAACTTTAAACAAAATGCAATACCATGAAATATCAAAGTAACAACAGTTTTATTAAATTATCTTTCTACACTTTGCAAACATATTTATTTATAAGTTATTCATAATATATGCACAACTGAGAAAGTGCTCCAGGGTTACAACATGCTATATTGGCAATCAAATGTAGCTCACTTTGTTTTTTTTGCTTCAAGCACTGAATTCTGAAACATTTTCAAGCGTTTCATCCATGGAAAGTCACTGTAGCAGAACATTATGCAAAACCTTGTGTACGCAATTTTGCACGAAGGATTTCAATCTTTAACATGGGACTAATATTGATGTTAGTTATGCTGTATCCGCACCCGTAGCTTCCAAGAATTTGCAATTCATGAGTCAAACTGAAATTGAGGAGGGATATCAGCCCAGGTAATTTTGTAAAAGTGGCCTGCTTGTTGTAATTGTGTCTACAACAGGCCCAGGTCTGGACTGGGAACAAATTTAGTACCGGGAAATCTGGGTAGGTCGGGTCAAGAAGAAAATTCTCGGTATTTCGCATGACCAATTAATCCGCACTTGGGTATTGCTAATCCTCACAACTCATTTTCTATTGTGTCCTGATTGGCTGAAATAAATGCTAGATTATTGCCAATGAGTATAAGTGGATTCTTCGGGCAAATTGAGTTTAGATGCATTCAATAAATAATTAACACAACATGAGAAGTAGAGCTGCTTGTTAATATGACATGACATTCTTGAACGTTCAAAAAACATCCATTAACACGATAAAACTCATGGCACGACCCTCCATATGGTCAACACGAGGGTCAACATTGGATTTTACCAATTCTATTTTTGGCTCCACACATTAATAGATCAAAAGATTCTGACGTGAATTAAAAAAAAATTTTGTCAGATAAGATTCTTGCGGACCTAATTATTTGACAATTACTCGGCACGCTCAGTATATTACTACTGAGAATTTCTTTGTTGTGTTGGATGCACACTAGTACTAGTAGGATGATACAATCTACATAGTGTAATACCATTTTTAATAAGGATATGTAAACTTATGATGACCATCACAAAAGGGGCACTTCCTGTTAATGCAACTGCTGATAATTTGGTGTTTTTTATCGCCACCAGATGACGCCGATTTCGTTTTAGACGACTTGGATAAAGACACACTATACAAAATTCGCGTTGCAGCACGAAACGAAGCTGGTTTAGGAGACTTCACGGACGAGCAGAGTAAAAGAACCCTGAAAATGATGGCGGAACCGATGAACCAACCGACAAATACGTCACCCAAGATCGTCTTAGGCCTTCTTCCGTTTATTTCCATCATCATTCTCGGGCTAGACTTATGAAATCTATCAACAAGTTTATTCGGGCT
Organism: Strigamia crassipes; assembly: GCA_034683725.1. Lineage (NCBI taxonomy): Eukaryota > Metazoa > Arthropoda > Chilopoda > Geophilomorpha > Linotaeniidae > Strigamia > Strigamia crassipes. The sequence goes on from JAQFXT010000572.1 coordinate 4,693, forward strand.
TGCATCCAGAGCCGTTGTTGGACGTTTCAGGTGCTTAGGGTGGAAAAAATGAACTTTAAAAATAAAAATAAAAAATAAAAATAAAAATAAAAATAAAAATATTTCATTGTGCGATGTGTTAACCAAAAATTTCATTGAAAAAAAAGAAAGAACACAGTTGATACTTGATATTCGAACGAGCCTTGTTGAAAATGAAAATCAAAGGTGATAAAAGGATTGGTCACGTGACGTTTGGTTTTAGTAGCTTTGATTATTTAAATATATGCAAAATGTTGTTAATCGATTAATTTCGAATTGTAATGAGCGAATAAACGACGGGATTAATTGAATTTGTATATCGTGTTGTGATAACATGTTCGAGTGAGACGACCGCATCTGTGATGATTTGTTTACCCCGGATCGACAATTAAACCACTTGACCAATCCTTGAGGCTGTCTTTAGACCGCGGGATTCGATTCAATCAATCAGCTTTCTTTTTTACTTTTGTACAAACGTGCACTTAGAACTTCTATATTCCATCTTTTAATTTGTAATTTTTTTTTTCTTTAACAAAACAACAATTTGTGGACGTGATGTTAAAATGCAAAAAAGTAATGTTTTTATACGTGTATTGCAAATAAGTGTAAGTATTTACGCGTACTAAGATTTATTTCTTTTTATTTCATTTTATTTCATTTTATTTCATTTTATTTCTTTTTATTTTTTTTTATTTATTTTTATTTTATTTTTTAGTGTGATTTAATATTTTTGGGCGATTTTCAAACATTTTGATTGTAATCAAGAGTGATTTTTCTATGAGATTTTCTAATGCTTTATAGGTCAGTTTGTGATGTGGGTTTGACTAAGGTGCCAGTTAGTGGCTGTGGTGATAAGGTTTTGTATGCTTCATTTGCTAAGGTTTATATAAAGCATTTGAAAGAAAAGAAAAGAAAAGAACAGGAAAAAAAAAACATTGTTTGTGCTGACATCTATGGTTCATAAAAGTGACTTGTGTCTGGTTTGCACTATTGGAAAATAATTCACATCTTGGAGATGGAACTATAGATAGAACAAATTGTGAGGATGATTTAGAACATTTGCCAAAAATGTTTGTCATTTAATCAAGACTGATAGTTAGATGGATTGAAATTGAAGATCAGATACCGCCCTTGGTAAAAAGTTATACCAGTTTTGCATTAAGTTTGAAAAGTGCAGCTAGTTTTTACATTGGCTTTTGCATATCATGTGACTGGTCTGTGTCTATGTTGCACATGTTATTGATTGGATGTTGCTTGCAGATGTTTTATTCACTGTATTGAGTGGTTGGTAAATGAGGCAGTAATTTTATTGGGTTGTTAAGCTAAAAAAATTCATTCTTGTCATCATGGAAATACTCAAACTAAAGTGAATTTAATTATGATAACATAAAATAAATTAAATTGCTGCATAGAGTACAAGAAGTCACGGGTGGTTTATAAGTAATGGCAGGAATGAGTAAATGACTAGGCCCTAATGGGTAGTTTTAGGTTAGAGTACACTAACGGAATAATCGCCTTTATTTTTAAAACTACTTAACTATTGGATTCTTCAGGGATTGGCTGTTAAATTAAAGTATTTTTTTTTAAAGAAAATGCTGCTATACTTTAACCCTCTGACACTTGTCACTGTGGTATTTAGAAAATAACATTTAATAGAAATTAGACATCACGATGAGAATTTACCACTAGCTTTGATAATGTTCCCTGGTGCTTTGACGACCAATGAGAATGGCGTAACAAAACAGCCATCGTTCGTTTGACCAATCCTGAAGCGCGTAACAAACTTCATTCGCCTTCGGATTGGTGGCTGTAGGTGGCTGCATTCACCATTTCAATGATGTACTCTTGTCCATTGCGCCATCTGTTGTGGGTTTTTACAACCAAAATACAAATGGCATTTTGATCCCATTCAAACTCATCATGGTCGTTTCTCCGCTTTTCTATCCGTAAATTCTCCCATAAAATACACCTCGCGCTTGAGTAATTGTCAAATTTAGGTCAACACTCATCCTTTTTGTCAGATAAGATTCGTGTAAACCTAATTATTTGACAATTACTCGGCACGCTCGGTATATTACTACTGATAATTTCTTTGTTGAATTGGATGCGCACTAAATGCATTTGGCGTCACTGATAAAGTACCGGGTACTAGTAGAATGATACGATCTAGTGTAATACCATTTTTAATAAGGGTATGTAAACTTAAGATGGCATCTGTAGTGTAGCATCCAGCCGTATGCGACTATAATGTCCCTAAATTTCGGAAAGGGGTTACAAATTTTGTTAGGGTTATTACATAAATCGAGGGAGGGTTTTCAGTAATGTTACGTAACATCTAAACATTAAAAATATGGTAGGTTGATGTAATGCCAAAATTTAGGGGGGTTGTTTTAGTTTTATTACATAATTTCATAGAGGCGTTTGAAATTTGTAAAGACCTCATTATGGGGATGGAGGAGGGGGTCCAAAAATCAAAAATTGTACGTTATGTAAGTTAGGGACGCCCCCTAAGCACGCATATAGAATTTTTGAATTACTTCTTAATGAAACAATACTGTGATCAATTTTAATTTGTAAATGAGCAAAGCTAGAATGTTGACATTATAAATGTAGGAAATTGAGGTTTTTCAATTACAGCGCTGTTACCAACACTGTTGAAGATAACAGCAGCATCTGGTGAGAGTTTTTGGGAAACTGCAATGCCATTTTAGATTACAAAGTTAAATTATGGAGATAGGTTTTGAGATAGCTCAAGCGTCAGAGGGTTAATAAAAGCAATTTGTACCATGCAAATGTTATGTGAATTTTGTTCCATGTAAACTAGACAAAAGTTAGATTGAAAAATGCCTATTATCACTTAGGATTATGATCATTCTTGTTTGATTGCCCCTGTTTCTTTTCATTTGGCACATTCCAATGATTCACATGAAGCTATATAAATCCATGCTGCTGTGTACTTGTAAAATGATAGAGAAATGAGTAAACTATTCCACTTTTTTCCACGTTTAGAATTTAAAAATTTAATGACAAATTAAAGTATATTAATCATTATGGTATAATCTAGGGAAAAATGGTCACCTCACGTAAACAAAAAAAAAATTAATTAAATAAATTAATAAAATGTTTTCAATTTATTTTTTGCAAACAAAAATTATATATTTAATTATCATGTTGATTTATTGCTAAATCAAATCACTAGTCATTTCAAGTAAGTAGGTAAATTGCATATTGATTTTAAGGAATAAAATAAAAAATTTTGTTTATAATTTTAACGGAGAATGTTAAAAATGTTACTTTTTTTAAAAATATGCTTTTTATTCAATTCTATTCTAATTATACTGTGTATTAACTGTGGATTTGTCCATGAACTCACTTGTATTTGTAAAAATATTGATTGTATATATATATACACACAGAAAAAAGAAAATCACACACACAACCAAATACAAACATGAAAAAGAAATTGGCAAATAATGCTGTCAACGCAATTAGATGATGGTCAACACTTAATATTTGTTATATATACATTTTTTGGTTCATTTTGGAGATTCAAAATTAAGTTTTTCAACACATATATAAATTTTGCCATTTCAAATGCCAAAATTCATATGTCATTTCATATTGCGAATAGCTGTTGCAAAGCATAATTAAACGCACTTATTGATTTTTTTTAATAAAAAAAGAAGAAAAAAAACAAATGCTTTAATGTGCATATTTTTAAGTTTTGATTTATATATCAATTAAATTATTCTTTATTTATAGAGACCAATTAATGACTTTGAGTTTTATGAAATGAACTTTTGAATGCTGTTCCCCTTGGAATTTATAAAGTAAAATTGTTTTTAAAATGTTTTAGAAGATGTGAAAATTATTGCAAATCGTTGCTCTCAATAAAGCTGTTTGACAATGATTTGGAACTATTTAGATTTATTTGTTTAACCATCTCAAATAAGTGTATGGTTCTTCAGTAAGATTTCAATCAAAGCTTAAACACGTCCCAGTGCATCTAGTTTATTCAACTGTTTTTAAACACCAAAAACATCACTTTGCTCAGGCGCGAAGTGGGTCTCACAAAATCAAATAACTTCCATCGTTTGTTCCAATTTAAAATCTTTTTTTATTTTTAACTTTTGGGCAAATCTCACAAATGCACATCTTACTTGGTCCTTGCGTAACGATATTCTGTCGCTGGATGTGTAGCGATAGCGTATAAAGTTGATTCAAGCATTATCTTTTAGGACTTGCTTAAAGAAGCATTAAAGAACTATCACTTGCAGGTATTACTTCGTTACAACTGACTGGAGTTGGACCCAGGATGAGGTGAGTGAAGGCAACACCAGGCAAGACAATTGCCCTTTGAGCCACAGACTGACCATTGAGTAGTAGTGACCTTGGTCCGTGTAAGCACTTGTGTGAGGACTCAACATGGTGCCCCTTGACGACTAAATAGAAGCAGTAAACCTTAAACTAGTATGTATTGCTGAAGGGTAGCCCTGCTGGGCACCCAGGTTATTACAAGCCAATTGTCATTGTGCCATTTGGTACATAATAGAATAAACATGGCTTTATTAGAGAGTTTGCGGAAGGGTACTTGTGCATTATAAAATGTTATAGTCGTATAACATGGTGGATGCATAACTAAAATCTGAATTATAACATTGCGCAGTTAGCGCCATGTACTTTTACGTTATAAAAACCCCCGTTATTCCTATAATTACAGTGGAAAACCCATAAGTCTAATGGAGTTCACACTATATCGAAAAATAGCGTAGCCAATCCGGTAATTTTGTACTATTTACGTCACTGTAACGTCACTGATCAAAAATTGCGGTTTGCAATGACCTCGTTCGCCGCCATTTTGAATTATCAACTTCATTCGCGAGAGGAGCACGTGTTACTATTTATCTCATTGTTTTCCTTTGGAAATTATTTCAATTCGCAATAATAAAGTTGTGGCATTGTTTTGAATTAGTTAAAACAGAAATTGTATCTATATTTAATATAAGAAACAGTTCCTAGTTTCGGAAATCCCGTGACTTTGTAAGGTAAGTCGACTTTTATAACTGTAACGTGAAAGCTCCAAGCGCAAACTGAACTTTTATAATTTTATAATTTTAAGGGGAAAGTACATGGCGCAAACTGTGTATTATTTTATGGATAGGATAGCAATGCCAATCTTAACCGCTAAGTCAAAATCTAAGATTTGTTGTAGGTGTGTTTATTATTTCAGGTGATTTAATTTTCACAAATTGGTCATAAATCTTGAAATTTAAGCTGTCTTTAAGGAAATAAACAAATTATAACAGTACAAGTAATGGCTAATTTACACAAGGTGATAAACATTTAGTTTCTGGCAATGGAATTGATGCAAATAGATAAAAATAAAAATAAATTTATTTTTAAAATTTAAACAGCATTAATTATTTTAAGAAATTAATCAATACGCTTTATTTTAAAGAATTTATTTGCTGTTTTTGCAGCTTTTAAACAAATATTTTGACTGTAACTTTTATTTTTCGACGGTAGATGGCAGGAGCGCATTGGCGAGCATTTATTTCTTTATTTTCTTTGAAAAAAAGGACAGAAGACGGAGCAGCGTGCTATTACATCTGTTAACAATATTTCTAAAAGTTGTTTGGATATTTACACGTTTATCAATTGAAAATGATCACTAATTTGAGACTTGGGACATAAAATTTGCATGTGCATTGACTCGTACTCGCACACAGAAAATTAATTAAAATTAACTGGGGGTGTCGTCCTTCGGCTAATTGGCTGTGCAACGATGAGACCACATAACAAGACACTAAATGAGGATCTGTATTTTTACGTGTGGCAAATTATTAACATTAAAAACTACGATAAAAAGTAAGTCATAAATCGATATAAACGAACTCAGGTTTGTTGTGAATATTATTGCACGTAATGCAATTCGGGGTTTAGACGTTAAAATGGCGTTAAAATGGCCGAAATGCTGGTAATCACTTTGCATTTGAGCACTAAATTTATTTTTACGAAATAAACAATTTTTACTATCTTAATTTAATTGAGGTCTGAAAAGTGGGAATGGGTCTTCCACCAATCTCCATTTTTGATCCTTTTCTGGTAAACAAAAATATTAAACTTTTCATTGTTTTTCTCTTAAGTTTTGAATTTGCTACAACAGAAAAATAATATTTTTTGTTGAATTTAATTTTACAGGATTCGTATGCATGGGATGAACGATAAGGAATTTAAACTGACGGAAAACAACAAATTTATATTTAAAGTTCAACTGAAATCCAACGTGGCTGACATTCTGGTATTTAATATTTATTTTAACATTTGGAATGATTAAAAATTTAACACTTACCACAAAAAATATGCAGTTATACGTCGATTTTTAGAACGTCGGTTAAACGAACAACCGGTTATTCAAACAGTGATGATCGAAGATGTGCCAAGGTAAAACGCTGAACAGCTGAACCAGCCGAGTACGTTCAAAAACACTAAATTCGTGACATGCGCAAGTCAGACTAAACTTTAGCATATCACGTATGTCACTTATAAACTCGGCGCCGGGTTTTGGACATACCCGGCTGGTCAAACTTATTTTAAACTTTTAATGTCTAATTACGCGATCAAATCAGTTTTATGAACATCCGTCTCCGAATTAGTTCTGATAATGTTTACAAAAACATCTTTGGTCCGGTAGTTGCGGGTTTTTGAGTACTGCTAAATCCCGCTGAATATTTAAAGAAAAGTTTGAAATTGATGTGTGTCTAACAGCAGGGGCAATGACTAGATTCAATAAGCACAATATATTGTTACAAAGTGATGTGCACAGTATATTGATCATGTGGTAATGCAATTTGTATTGCTGAGTTAACTCAATTGTGCTCCTTCTCAATTGTAAGTGAGAGGTTTGCAGTTGTTTAGCTAAGGATAATTGACTGTTGGATGCCACTGCTACTGATAGAGCCAACAATTCACACTACGTGAGTTAGTTAACTTAAAAAAATGAAATATAAACTAAACCCCAAATATAAATTTCTAATAATTTCAAATTTCAATACTATTTTATAATGTAATTTTTTTCCAGCAATGCATGCTGGTACTTCAGGCTCTGGACACTGACATTGGTACCAAAATACCGTAAAAACTCTAACAGAACGTGGAAGTACTAACTGCAAAACCGGAATTATTTTTCAACAAAAAATTTTTGTTATTAGATCAAAAACGTGGAAAAAGTGATTTGTTTTTTCATCAAAAGACCGGAAATGTACCCTTACTGTAATCGCCTTTCCGGCTGCGCAGTACTGGATACCGCGTTCAATGAGAGCAAATACACGGTAATCATTAAAAAAGTCATCCTGTGTTGAATTCACAAAACTTTTATTTAATTTTTAGTTCTGAAATTGGGTCTTTGAACAACTGGGGCTTTTTAGACATACCCATATTCAAATTTTCCATAATTTTGTGGGCTAAAGCGGCAGAAAGTCTGCAACAAACAACATTTCCATTCTGCCAGTAGTATCTACTTACAAATTGAATGTCACATGAAGCGTATACAGACACTGCACACGATGGCGCCAGCTGGCCTAGCTATCGCACGCTCGTCGCCGCCTGTCTGCCGTCAACAGCGCCGGCAGGGGGCGCCTTTATTACGGTCATCCGACGCATTAATCATGGAAAACCCCGCCGCTATCACTCCCCCTCCGTTCCCCAATGTCGAGGCCATTATACAATGCAAGCCAATGCTGCACTTAATGCAATGAAAGCGGATGAGGGCAGATTGGGGGGATGGTGGAAATATAAAGAGAAAAATAAGTGGAAGTTTAGGGGTGGGGTTTTTGATCCATCGGATGCATCGCTCGGGTGATGCAATATTGCACACTGCTCATTGAATTAATTAGGTTTGAATATTCAACACTTGAGTTTTAGGAATGGGGAAGCTGGAAATGTAGAAGGAGAAATTACAATCTCTCATCTGGGTAATCGTGGCCAGATGCAGATGATGTTGAAACCACTTGCTGGTGCTTGCAGATGGCATGGCCATTTCAGTTGGGAGTTTGTTGCCACAAGTTGAAGGAGTATGGTTGGAATGTTGAGGCCCATGAGAGCCCACTAAGTCCAGGGGTTGTTTTAGAATTTAGAAAGAGTTAGGCTTGTCTGCGGTGCAGATGGCAAACCGTAAAATGTCAATGCTTTCTGCATTTATGGATTTTATTCGTAAGGGTATTTTTTTGCGCATGAGCATAGTCTGTCTTGACTAAAAGTAAGAAGAGAACATGGCGAGACTCTTTTGACCAACGGGAAATCGCCTCGGCAGGCGCAACATCGGCAATCCATGTGGGGTGTCTTCCTTACAATACTTGTAAATCTCCTCTTGAGATTCCATGACGCTGACCGTTCCCGTCAGTGCTTCTTATCTGTAATAAAATGCTTTATGTTGAATTCACTTACCAAGATGGATGCCATGTTAATTTCTCCCAATTTACATATCACATGAAGACTTACAATCTGGAGTGTCTGGATTCAATATGAATACTTAAAATCTAGAAGAAAGCAAGGAGTGGACTCATCATTTGCGTAAATGTAAATCCAGTGGTTTATTTGGGTGGTGCCAGGTTAATTTTAATAAAATGCTAAATTTTATAGATATGACATCACAAATTCTTAAAATTATGCTGTAGCAATGATAGATAATGACGTTTATAACAAATTTTTGAAAATGAATTAGTTGGTTGATCATAAAACAAAACTTTGATACATAATGAATTTTGATATTACAAATTATTCTTTATAACGAATAGGTTTTTAGGAAAAAATTGATTACATGACTCATTGATGTTTTCATTTAGAAATCGAAAGTTTAATGTCTTTTTCTACTGTAGTTTATTATAAAGGAGGATAAGTCAATCAGAACATTAATTTCAATGTATTATCTGCTAGATATTCTCAACTTACTTAGTAATCAATAATTGAAATGGACTGATGTAATAATCACCCAGGATTAGAGAACACGCAACAACTGCATCGACTTCCCTTTATTGTCTTGATTGCATCGCACAATTAAATATTGTTGTTTTCTCCTTATAATGCAAATACAGTGCAGTTGTTAACAATATAATTTTATTTATCAGCACAAAAAAACAAAAACAATTCAAAAATTGTTTTGTTTACATGTTTTGTAACAATCAATAAACTTTTCAAACATGACTGCAGCAGTTGCAATTTAATCTGATGTGAGTTCGGGAACACGCATTTGCACACAGACTTTTTTCCTCTTGCGAAAAACGTGACGTTTGCGCACATTTCGAATTGTCTGGCAGGGAAGTTAGCAGGAATAAGGGGGTGTTTTTGTTTCCCCGGGCGCCAGTTTTCCCAGTCTTAGTCATTTTTCAACCCACCCTTATAATCAATAGCCATTTCAACCCCTATATATGTCTGTCTGCCTCATTTCGTGTTTTAGACCTTGCTTCATTTCATACATTAGGGTTAATTATTCGAGAGGGGAAGCGGGGAATGGTTGTCTAGCGGAAATATATATTTTTTGTACATGTAGGGAAGAATTGGAGAAAGTTGTTCATTCGAGACTACAGTAATAAATAATGTTGTTTGATTTTAAATGTTTGCTTTATCTATTGGTTTTTTGAATTATTTGTTTGGTTTGTGATGTATGATATTGAATGGTTGTTATTATTATCTTCTTTAGACTTTATTTGTATTTGCCAATGGGGATGTCTGAAAAAAAAGGATTTTTGAAATATACTTCATTTTATTTTCATATGAAAATGAAGTGTATTTAATAAATGAAATGGATATGGTTAAATGATTTTGTTTTTATTTTCCAGGCAAATAATTGGATTTTAGATGGAAGATTGCAATTGAGCTTTTGCAAAAATGTTTATTTAAAAGTTTGTTCAGAAATGGAGAAGGGAATATAAACTCCCAACGGTTGACATGACAAAATGCTATTATTATTAAACTGGATTGATTCGAATTTTCCTTGAGCATTTGTTTTGATATTCTGCCTTCATGAAATACTAAAAAATAGATTTAGTTTTCATTAATAAAATATAATAGCATTTTTTTGTTGTTGAAATGTTCGACATTTGAACCAAAATATTCTGGTTGCAAGATTTTATATATTTTTCTGGATGAAATATATAATAAAATGTAATAAAACAAAATATTGTTACACGTCCTAGCCAGAATGTTGCAGTAAAATATACTATGTTGTTTCGGCATCCTACTAAATTTACATAGGAAATAGCGGTTTAAAGAAGTTTGATTGCTTCTACATGTTTATTTTGTTTTAAAATTTTTATGATTGCGTCTGGTTTTTTTATCTACGCGTAATGTCACTCAATCAAAACTTCAGAATGCAGTAGAACATAATTATTTTTTTTAATTATTATTTTGGTTCGTCGAATGATTTTGTGTTCATTTGAATGAATTTAAAATAAATTAGATTAACGGTCAAGTGCACTGAGTTGTGTTTTCAGCAATTTTCAAAGGAAACAACATAAAATTTAAAATAGTTTGTTAAACAATTAAAGTGTTGCATTTATGATATTGTAATTGTAGATCCAATTTTTATTGTTGACAGTGCAATGCATAATGGTCCCAGATTTCCTGTCTTATGTTATCAGTTCTAATTTGCTTTCCATTTTAAATTTTCTTTTGTTCTTTAACGTGTGTAATCCAAGATCTAGCTTAAACCCGAAAATGGGTCATAAATCAGCTAAATTTGTGAACTGGTGACGTTGTACTCCCGTGATGCTTTGCACTTTAGGCAACTGGTATTGTAAGGTTTTGTAATTGTTATTTTATCATCGTAAGTATAACAATTCACTTTTTTATTAATGAGTTTAGGGTTATTATATTATTTTCTTTCAGAATTTGATGAAAATACACTCAGTGCACTTGACCTTTAAAACATATATAGTTTGTTTTTAGCCCAATAGATGGCTCTAGTGTTCTAAAAAGTGTTTAACATTGCTGGATGAAATCGAATCAATGGATGAATTGTAGTGTGAAACATGTGTAGTTAGAACAGGGTGACCAGACGTCCCGGTTTTGGACAATTTGTCCCAGTGTCCCGAAAAATCTTCTCGGGATGCTAAAATGTTCTGGTTTTTAAAAAATATGATTATTTTTATAAATTTTTAAAAATTTTTTTGAAATGTGCCTAAATGCAAAAAAAAAAATCATCATAAATTGCAAACAAAAGAGAATAATTCTATAAATTATTGAATTTGATAATCGAATTATCTTTTTTTGTTTGCGATTTTTCCGCCGATTATTTTACGTTTCTAGGGGCATGTTTTCTTTGCTCGTCATTGCGGGAAACATGACATATATAAGCTTAGATAAATAGTTATGCACAAATATTGTGAGAGTGGAAGGACGCGATCTGGACCCGGGCGGCCACAAACAGCATTGGACGCATGACACGTATGAAGAAATGACACAAGAAACTTTATTAATTGCTTTGCAGCCTTTATTCAGTTGTCTAGGGGCAGTCTCTTTAACGTCTTTTCCTATTGCTTGGGTGATGTTTCCATCACCCAACCTTACCTAAGACATTGACCACGTGGTTAGGGATAACCGATGGTCAGCGAGGTCAATGTTTGCTTATTGTCCAAGCCATAAGACTTTCACAGTCAATTCCCTAATCGGGAGCTGGACAGGAAGTTGGTTTCTTTTATAGGGGCACTCTGCATGATCCCCGAAAGTATCGTGCTATTGGTTGATGACGGATGACGTCATCAACCGCCAACCCTGTCTCCTGACAATGGTGGGTTGGAATATGGTTGATCGTGACCTGTAATCGATCACAATGTGTTTCATCAAAGTGTTTGTATTGCTCATTTTTTAAAATAATTTTACTTTGTTGTTACTTGAATATGTTGCTGACAGATGGAGTTTTCATTCCAACCATGTCCAATTATTTTCCCAATGCCGAAAAAGTCGAAATCTGACATATAAACAGCTCGTTAAGTTCGGTCAGATGTAACCGAAAGACGTGAAACTATAAAAAGCCAATTTCTAAAGTTTTATAGCCAGCCACTGCAGGGCGAACCCGAAAGTAACGTAAACTCATTTACACAGAGTGCCAAGCTAAGACAATTCGTAGGTAATGCAATAGGGCCGTCAAAAATGCACAAACACATTAGATTTGGGCGTAAAAGTTTGATGAATTTCTCGAGGACGGGAAGCATTTGATTCATGCAGTCTCCGGAGACGGTATTAGAAAACTAATGAAAGTTTATTATTATAACGAGGGATGTTGTTGATAGAAGAAATTTGATAGAAGCAAAGATGAATAATTGAAAAGCGTTGATGGTTTGGGTTTTTATTTTGGTTTTCGCTTTAAAAGGCTGCTTGGGATGTTGAAAGTGATTATAGACTGAAGTGTGAAAGGGTAGGGAGAAGAGAGTGTGGTGTGTCATTTTGTTTTATGGTGGAGGAGAAAATTAGTGTTTTGATGCTGCACTTGGGTTTGCTGGGTTTGTCAGCTGATCTGCTTCCCAGGATTGAGTGTATTTGGATGTAAAAAAAGATTGTTTTTGTCGGTACAGAGTGGTAAGTGGTTGTTTAAATAGGTTGTGAAATGATTAATAACAATAGGTGGTTTTATGTTTGTTTTTTTTTGCTTGTTGGTTGTATGAAGAAAATAAAGTTACTGGCTTAAAGCAATTGTCTTCAAACTTGGGCATCTTACGGAACCCTTATACTAAGCCTTATTTCTATAGTTACTGTTTTATTGTATGTAATTGGTTACCACTGCTGACAAATGTATCACCATATTGTTTTCTTGTTGAACTGGTTTCGTGTATTTATTTACGTTAGAAGATTTGTATATCATCAAATGATAGCAGAGTGAGGTTGGTTGCATAAACAACGTTTTATTCTGAAAGAGAAAAAAATGTTCTAAAAAAAAGCGTGCGTAAGGACTAAAACCAACCGGAGAAAGAAAAGAAAACAAAGGAAAATGGCGGATACGATATCAACAGGGTTGTTAAATAGGATCGATCTATTAAAGGGTGCTGCTAATTATTTTGTCTGGCAGTATAAAGTGTCAACGATGCTGTCTGCAAAGGAATTGATCGAAGTCATTGAAAGTGACGGATCTAAAAAGTCAAAAACTGGTGCCCTGGAGTTTGCAGTCAAGAAAACGGTGTTTGATTGCTGGGAATAATTGTTTTAACTATTTCGGATGAAGAAACAACTCACTGTATCGGTCTGAAGAAGGCCAGAGACGTTTGGAATGTATTAGAAAACCAATATGCAGGTGTAAATGAAGAGCAACGTATTGATGCAGGTGCTGAACTCAGCGAGTGAAAAATGAAGAGAAAGTTTACCACTATATTAATACAGCATAGGCAGTACAGGCAAGAGCAAAGGCAGTCGGCCGGAAGATAATTGACCGGCAATTAATCCTTTATACCATGAGGGGTTTGGTTCCAAAGTACTTGCACGTGGCACGCGATTTTCAATCTTGAGATGGCGCATCAATTGAGGATCTTCGACAAGCCCTAACCTTAGAGGATAAATGGGGAGTGTCACAATCAAGTACTTCTACTTCAAGCATTGCAGTCACCTATAAAGTTCAGGCTGGAAAGAATTTGGGTGGTCAAAAGTTGTGAGGGGGAGACCGGCCAGTATGTTTTGAATGTGGCAAAGTCAGTTACATTGCAAAAAGCTGTTGGCAATGTTATTCGAAATACGACCAAAACAATCGCATTTGAAAGAGTCTGCGAAAATTGCGTAGGACGAAACAATCCAGCACACATTTATGGTCGACGTGGAAAAGTGTGAATTTGCAAGTGGAAGTTGGGTTTTAGATTCGGGAGCATCAACCCATATGTCCTGCCACAAGAAATGGTTTGGCTGTTTTGTTGAAACAAAGACAGTTGTGACAACGGCAAAAAAGGGCACTAAGCTTTTAGCTAGTGGAAGAGGCTCAGTGATATTACATTGTTGATTAACGGATAAAGAGTCCACACAGATAAAGTTACTTGACGTGCTGTATGTTCCCAATTTAAAGAGGAATTTTTTAGCAATCCCTCATATGACCACGGAAAATTATAAGATAATGTTTGACAAGGAAAAAGCCAAGATTTTGAATCCCAAAATGCGAATCATAGCGAAAGGAGAGAAAAAAACGAATATGTATTTGCTTTTGACTATGAGTAAAGATAATGCTTTGCAAACGAATAGTGATGGTTATGCAGAAAATTCTAGACATGTTCAAGATTAAAAGCAAAGACAAAAATGAGCGACTATACTGTACAAATGAGACAGATTTGCAGTAGAAAACCTACTAGACGATTTGATACATGAAGCTTAAAATCCACAACCAAAAGAGCAACCAATTTGTCGGGCAGGTCATTCATTGGGATCGACAGCCAAACTAATTTGTCAACACGACGAAGATGACAAACTTAGCAAGAACAGCATCCTGTCCAGCAAGGAGTCTGACGATTGCAAAGAATAGCGGATAAACAAGCAGAAGCCAATGTGACATGCAAAGAACTATTTACACCTAAGACTTACAGTGAAGCAATGAGTTGCCCCGACACTGAAAATTGGATAAATGCAATGGACAGCGAGATTGAATCTTTGAAAGTCAACAGTGTATGTTCTTTGAGAACGAAGAAGATGCAACCAATATGCAGCAAGTGGGTCTTCTGTATTAAATTGAATGCAGATATGACTGGCAGCAAGTACAAGGCTCGACTCGTTGCGATGGACTGTGCGCAATGACTTGGGATAGATTATACGAAAACATTTTCTTCAGTGGTCAAAATGGAGTCATTACGAGTGGGCTCAGGTCGAGTCCCAACCAATCTTGTAAATACATTTTAATAAATAATTCTGTGTTGTTTTAAATTATAATAAAACTGTCTGTTTATTTATTATATTGCTCTAATGCTAAGTGTTGGCGCATGTTTGCAAATACTGCAGGCACAATTGGGGGAGTTTGAACCTCGGATATTCTCCCCTAGCTGAGATACCATGGCAACCTAACTATCGTGTGCCAGGTTGCAAGCAGCTTTTGGCTACTGTTGTGACGTTTGCTTTAGCAACACACCGTTGCTAGGCAAATGCTCACAATTGAGCATGCGTGTCATCATTTTAGGTGATGTTCAATCTGAGTAAAATCAGTCTTTTCATTGTTTTCAAACCTATCCCACCCTGTCATGGTTTCAGCTCAAACTGTAAGTTCCGACTGTGATTTTGGAAACCCGAAGATTCATCAGATATATCTGCACATTGTCAGATATATCTATTTCCGACTGCCATCGTGAACAAGTTAGTGAACCGGACCAGTTCACTAGCTCCGACGCCAGCCGACGCCTGCCGTATCCAAGGACCGGCAGAAGACTGTTTTACGGTGTTTGAAGGTTTCAACCGCCTTTGTGGTGATTTTGTGATGGGTTTCGGTGAGTCTCTCTCGCCGAATATTTCACTTAATTACCTGCAATACTTGTAAGTAGTATTGCAACGGGTCGTGGCATTTGACTTGCTCTGTCACGTATTCCGCCGTATTCCTTACAAGGGGAATCCGGTTGAAATCTGGTTCAATCCAGATTTTTCACCTTTTTTTACTCTTTTCCGTTTTCTTTTGTTTCTCGGATTGCGTGGTGGATTCGTACCCGCGCTGACCCAGAAGGAAGACCAACTTCTAGATTCTATTAGTTTTAACTTAATATTTAATTCGTATTAATTTAACTAATTAATGTATAATGAATTCTAACGTTTTAATAAACTTGTTTGTTTTATTCTTTTCTTAGTGGTTAATTTCATCTGAAAATTCCCTAGACACCTATTTTCAGGCACAACCCGATCTTTTCACAAGATCGAATTGGATTTAAGACCCATCAGAGGCATTCCGACGGCGACTTTCTTTTAGAGCACTGCTTTTTCTAAGTTTAACGCGCCATTTTGAGAAGAGACGACCCAGGTCCTCGCACGAGTTATATTTTCATTGATTGCGTGTCTGAAGCTGAGAACACGTCAGTTTGATATAAAAATTGCACATTTGTATGGGTCAATTGATGAGCAAATGTTTATGGAACTAGCCGAGGGTTATGTAGTTGATGATTACGTATGCAAACTGGAACATAGCCTGTATAGCTTATGACAGTCAGGTTGATGCTAGATTGATAGACTGAATGAAAAGCTTCTCACGTCGGTCTGAAGCCCATTAGCAGTGATGCAAGCGTATTCATACTCCGGCAAAAAGAGAATACAATAATAGTTGGAGTTTACTAGTACGTAGATGACATATTGGCAGCGTTCTCAGATGACAGTATTTTGTGCTGGATGATAACAAAGCTATTTCAAGTTTTTGACATAATTGATTTTGGAGAGGCACATTAATAAGGCATGCAAATTGATATTGTACAAAACAGAGTGTGGATGGGACAACAGAAATTTATTAAGGAGGTTTTTAAAACATTTAAAATGGAGAACTGCGTGGGTGTCTGAAAGACAAAACGGAAACGTCTAGTGGCACCTTCATGTGAAAGCGAATTACTCGCTTTATGCGATCTGCTTAAAATAGTAAAGTGGATAAGGGGTCTGCTGTGTGACGTAGATCAACAGAGCTATGTATCGAGAAGCGTACCGGTTTACACCGATAGTACGACGGCAATCCAGGTTTTATCTGGCTCAAATTAATTTGGGCGCACTAAACATGTCAACCGACATCTAATGTTTGTGCAAGAAGATGTTAAAATTAAGAATATACTTCTTATACATCTGTCAACCAAGGATATAGTTGCTGATTTTTTAACAAAGGCAGTGTGTGCAGAACAGTTATTTACAAGTTGCATGGATGCAGGGTTAAGGGAGGATGAGAAGTTTGAAATTCAAGAATAATATTTAATTTATACGTTTATCGTTATTTTGATGTTGACTTGTTGTAAACTTAAAGAAGGATTTGTTGGGAATTAATTAATTGTAAGTTTATACTAAGCCTTATTTCTATAGTTACTGTTTTATTGTATGTAATTGGTTACCACTGTTGACAAATATATCACCATAGTGTTTTCTTGTTGAACTGGCTCTGTGTATTTATTTACATAAGAAGATTAGTATATCATCAAGATTTCCATAATTTTTAAAATTTCTAGGATTTCTAGGAATTTAAGGATTTCTAGGTTTCGTACGTTTTCAGAATTTTTCGGTTTCTTACAATTTTCAGGATATTGTGTTCACAATAAATAGAAATCAGACATGTAAAACTGGACTGGTCAATCAATGCAGATATGCTAATCTGAGTTTTATTCCAATAAGCATGCAGGTGATACTACTAAGCGTCATATTATCTAAAAAAATTCTAGGGTGACAGAATCAAGGGATGCTGTAAACACAGCACAAGATTTCTAGGATTTCTGGTTGTTTAGGATTTTCAGGATTTCTAAGATATCCAAAATTTTTAGTATTTCCAGGATTTCTAGGAATTCTAGGATTTCTGGGATTTCTAAAGTTTTCAGGATTTTTAGGATTTTCAGGATATGTAGGATTTTCAGGATTTGTAGGATTTTCAGGATTTTTAGGATTTTCAGGATTTTTAGGATTTTTAGGATTTGTAGGATTTTCAGGATTTGTAGGACTTTCAGGATTTGTAGGATTTTCAGGATTTGTAGGATTTTCAGGATTTGTAGGATTTTCAGGATTTGTAGAATTTTCAGGATTTTTAGGATTTTTAGGATTTTTAGGATTTGTACGATTTTCTGGATTTCTAAAGTTTTCAGGATTTTTAGGATTTTCAGGATTTGTAAGATTTTCAGGATTTGTAGGATTTTCAGGATTTGTAGGATTTTCAGGATTTGTAGAATTTTTAGGATTTGTAGGACTTTTAGGTTTTTTAGGATTTCCAGAATTTCTACGATTTCTGGAATTTCATGAAACATTCAACATTGGCTTCTTCCTCGTGCCATCTCACTCGAAAAAACATCAAATTTCGTCAAATCTCGCCGGATCTAGTAAAATCCCATGTAATTTCACACGGTTACCTACCAAAACTCTGCTACGCTGAGAAAATCATCTTAGCAGAGTAACTTAAAGGTGTGCTTCTTGCATCAACTAGAGCTTTTCTCATTGGCTCATCGCTAACTTTAATTCATTAACTCACACGTGCAAGATACGAATGCACCTCGATAGTGTTGGAATTCTCATGCGGCCAGCGGTTGACTTGCTGCGGCTACCAGATTCTACCACACCTCTACCTCCGATAAAAAACATAATGGGTTCTGCGCTTGTGCATTGCTCCAAGAACTCTATTTGAAGTCCACATAATGAAATTTCAGCAGAACATCTGTTGGATAATTAAATTTTGTTTTTAAATAATTTTTTTCGCTGTGAATAAAAAATTAATGAAACAGATGTTTATTAGAGCGACTGACTGAATGCTTTTAATTGATGTAATGCTTTTCATGGCACCACAGTGTTCTTGTTCGTACTTTGGGGGCACCATCTGAAATAAATTTTTTTTTGGGATAATTGGGGGTTAATTTGTACTAAATTGAAATTCAGGTTAAATAATTATTTTATTCTCAAAACGAGACTGCAAAAAAACATGAGATGTTAAATTTTGTGTTAAAATATTGGTGACGTGCTGTTGATACCCAAAGCGACAAGAAGATTCTTTTGATGTATCAAATTAATTTTGTCACTTTGTGATCCCAGAGTGTCCATAATTGAAGCTTAGGCAAGGAAAGTTGGAATTTTAAAGACATTAATGAGATTAACATTGAAGAAGGACTGAGTGAAAACTTAATTTAAATTTATTAAAAGGCTAATATAATTCATCATCCCGAATAATGCCAAATATTTAAATTGGGTTTGAGATTTTTTTTTAAAGGAAAACTGCTTTTTGTTTGTAAGGTCTTATTTTTATTTTTTTTTTTTGCTGTTAATTGATTTTTTGAAATTATTACAGAGGATAACACAAGCAAGACCGGCTGGAGGATTTGCGGTGCAACTTTATTTTTTCTGTAACTAAAAATAACAGTTTTTAAATTATCTCGCAAAATCTCATGTTCTGCAAGATGTATTCTAAAACACGAAATACCGGTACCACAAGACACTGTACTTTTTCAAAAAAACTCGTACCGGTAGCATATTGGTAGAACCTACCCGATTTCGGCAGCCGGAGTAACTAATCCATCAACAGGTCAAAAATTATCATAAATGTTGTTGCTCAGTTTGGTTTAGGTTAGGGTTAGGTAAGGTTAGGTTTTTTTGGGTCTTTTTTGGTTCCCTGCGAACATAACCTAACCTTTTTTTTATTCTGGACAAAATTGTAGTGTTTTTTGGACTATTGATGGATTAGTTACTCTGGCTGCCGAAATCGGGTAGGTTCTGTCAATATGCGTACCGATACCAGAACCACAAGAAAAAAAAGTAGAGTATTGTGTATCGGGCCACGTGATATTTTATTTGTGTACCGGGCTGTGGTATTTTATTTGTGTACCGCTGATTGTCATACTAAATTGCCCCACCAATTATGATTCCTGAAACCAGTGGTTGCCAAATTTTGTACCACGGCACCCTGGGACGCCACCTAATAATTGTATAAATGACAACACCAAGTCAGTAACTGCGCACTGTAACTGTCAGATATAGAGGGTGTTTGTTTTAAAGTGTTCTAGTCGAATTGTAGAAAAACAAACAAAAAATTCAAAAATCTGTTGACACAGTTAAATAGGAAGTGTTAGGTGCTGATTTTAATGGCACAATGAAAATTGACCCTTGATCTTGGAATCACGCGAACCATTTTTTAACTTTTAATCCGTTTGCGATAT
Source organism: Strigamia crassipes (assembly GCA_034683725.1). Classification (NCBI taxonomy): domain Eukaryota; kingdom Metazoa; phylum Arthropoda; class Chilopoda; order Geophilomorpha; family Linotaeniidae; genus Strigamia; species Strigamia crassipes. Next base: position 24,519 of record JAQFXT010000572.1, read on the forward strand.
GAGAAAATTTTTAATTATAATGTTGTAGAGCATCATTTGTTTAATTAGAAACCGTTAAAATCAAAAATTGTCCACAAAATTATTGAAGAAAAAAAACGTATTTAACAATACACATTTTCTGAAGTTTCAGACCTGGTTTTATTGCTAAATAAACGATTTTTTACAAATTTTCTTTAACATACTTTCCATCTGTAGCTTGTAATCTAACAAAGATGTATTACTGAACTTTGAAGAAAATTTGTAAAAAAAAAATCTTTATTCAGCAATAAAAACAAGTCTGAACTGACTTGGGGTGTTGTGGAAAAATCTTGAAACAATTAAATGCGCTGTGAACCAAAAAAGCTTGGGAACCACTTTTCTAAAAGTCAATGGAGATGTCATGGCACGTCTTATTACAGTATTGACAGCGCTAAAGCAGATGCTAATGAGGGATCTGAAGTTCAACGCGAGGTCTATGGTTTTCCGATTTGGATAGTCTGTAAGACGGTGTAGTTTCAAATGGTCAAAGGTGGTCTTAAAAGTTATCCGAAGTTTTTAAACTAGGCAGGCAAAACAATTTAGCTGGAAGTCTTAAAAGTTGAATGTTAACAGAAAATTAATTAAAAATGTATTTTCTATACAGAAATGCTAGGGGGTTTAAAAATTGAGGTTATATGTATTACAAGCTGGAATATAAAATTGGCTGTCATGCACCCGCAGAACGCAAGGTATGTGAAATATGGCCAAAATATATATACATTTTTAAGATTAGTTTTTGTCTCGATTGAATCAAACATTAATTTTTAAAGATTTTTATTTAACTTGATCAAACATTTCAACTTCTGATTGCGTCACACTGTTGCTAGTGTCAGCAGAACAGTTCTAATACATTGATGCGTGCTGGGCTAATTTCATGCGCACTGGGCTAATTTTATGCGCCCTGGGCTAATTTTATGCGCCCTGAGTTAATTCCATGCGCCCTGGATTAATTCCATGCGCCCTGGGCTAATTCCATGCGCCCTGGGCTAATTCCATGCGCTCTGGTCTAATTCCATGTTTTTTTTATATTTACTTGCTTATAATTTTTTTTTTAAATTTACATATGGTATACTTATTTTTAGAAGGATTATTTGTGTGAGCAATATTTAGGTTTTGGCTTTCATGATGTTAGTTGGGATTGAAAAATGAATTTCCAATACGTGCCACCCAGGATGGAAGAAAAAGGAAACGTCCACAGTTATTACATATGAGATTGAAAAATGATTGCTTCAATGATTGTACACTACAAAGTCAAGTTTTATTAGAGCGAAACTCGCAGTTTTTCTTTTTTCTCTTTTTTACTTCGGGTGTTGTTGCAAACAAAGATTGATTGCTGAATGTGTTATTAAATTCAGACTTGAAAAAGTTAATTACAATATAAATATAGTGCAATTTCAGTTGAGTTATCTGTATTGAATTTAGTGAAAAAAAATTAATATTAATTGAAATTCTGAATTTTACAAACAAACGCTGTATTTGAAAAGTCATTTAGACTGTAAAATATGTTTAAACAAATTGCTTGAGGAAATGCCATATTATAATAACTTAAAGCAAGCAGATAAATAGCAAGAATTTTGATGGTGTTGCAGGAACAAGGTGCCCAGGGATACTGCAACTTTCTCTTAAGTTAGTATTGTTTACTTGTTGTTTATGGATTATCAGAATTGCTCATTAAAAAGAGATTCCTTGCTCTGTAGCAGAATGCCCAATGTGTAGAACTAATAAAGGCTATAGAATTCCCTGTCGTATAGCAAATAATCAGCAATAAGCATTCATTATTTAAAAAGAGCTGAGCATGTCTCATACCTAGTTCACATTTAAACCACTTTTGTGAGAAGTTATTACTTTACTAGATGTGTTTTTGTGTTGTGACTAAGAAGTTACCTTTTGTTAGTTACAGACAACTAAAACAAGTGTGAACACAAAAGCTTCTAAAAGTTGGATGGTTATGTGGAAAAGTGATTAGAGTGTGAACAAGACATTGGACTGCAATCCAAGCTGGGAAAATTAATGTAGTTGAGGAAATTACACTTCTATTTCTGGATTGTACAATTGAACAAGTCCAGAATTGGCTGAGAAATAATTAATTGCAAGCCGAATAAAATATTTACAACTTGTAATAATTGCTATTAGTCTAATCACATTTAATGGGAACTTCTACACCTGTTGGAAGTAGGATTGTGACACAAACGTAATTATCTTTAAAACAATTTGGACTATCGTAGTCAATAATGCAATAGGCTGATTGGAACTGCAATCTAATTTGCAATTACTTTTTGCACTTGCATTCGACACATTCCTAAAGTAATTTAGACTAAACAGCATTTCAAACAACACATTTAAACTACTTTTTAAATTATCTGCCTCAATGGCGGTTGATTTAGTCTATTTTGGTTCGCAGTGTGCATGTGCACAACATTTAAAATAGCAATACATTTTTAAATGTTAGTCAAACATTATCTATGCTGTTGTAAAAGTGAAAATGTTTAGGTCTAAATAGTTATCCACCAGTCTTGATGGTACCAAAACAATGGAAAAACTCAATTGGGATTGGTTTAGACATACGTACGTTGCTCTATACAAGGAATGCAAAGATCGTGGCTCGCGGCCATATGTGGTCCTTTGTTGATTTGCTAGCGGCCCATTTCACCGAGTGTTATTTTAACTTTAACAAGTCACATATGCACAATAAAGTAGCTGTGGCGCGAGGCTACTACAAAAATCAACTAAATACTAAAACAATTGTTAAATTAATGCAATATCAAATTGTTTGTTTTATTACCTTTTTTGGTAACAATATACAATAAATACTAATTAAAAAAAACTAGTATATGATAGATAACTTATGTGTTTTTTACCTCCCATTTGTTATTCACAATGAATCCATACGGCTCTTGGTCTTAACAAGTTTGTGCATCCCTGCTTTAAATTCTATACGTCCAAAGTATCCAGTAATTCCCATTGGTCAGAGCAAATTAGTCCCGGATTCCTCATAAATTAGAAAAAAGTTTCAATAACTTTTTCTTTATTTTGAAAAAGGTTGCTGATTACTAGACTCCGGATAAATGCATAAATGCATAAGAATATATTATTTTACATGTGTTGTTTTAGATAAACTCTTACGTTAATAAGACATGGTTTTCGGAACAAAGCAAACATAACTTTACTGTCTTGTAACTTTACAGCAAGTGCGCGGAACAAAAGACTTACAACACAACATGTGCATTTTGCTTGCGCACAACAATACATAACGTGTTAAACCTTAATATCTAGCTGATATACATTTTGTCAACAACCCGTATAGCCAAAATTGACTATAATTAGTGATTACACTTAAGCGCTTTTGAGAAGAGTCCCAACAACTTGTTTATTTTATTGAAAGCGGCAAGTGATCACATTAGAACGCTTCAATTAGCAATTAATTCAGGTTGCTAGGCCGCCATGCTTGTCATTTGCTGTTAACGCATAATAAGCTCATTTCCTAACAAGTGTTGTGATTGCTTGAGATGATCACCTGATCACTTTATTTGTATCAACACACTGATTCTCCTGGGCAGATAGAATAACTTTGTATATTGCCATGCAAACACTCTGAGGCAAAGTATAAAATGGTGTTTTAGCATTGATAACGTTCGGAAGCGTGATGTAGCTATCTGAAAATCAAAATTATACAGTTTTTATTGTTTCCATCTTTCCACATCCCCCTCTTGTTTTCAATTGGGTTTAATTTGGCATGAGATAATGATGCACCTTCATTTCATCTAATAGCAGAGAATAAACCAAGCATATCATTTTTCCCTTGAATCGTTTGCATTGGAATGTGGAATAATTTGGAGGCAAGTCTACGAGCAAACTGAATCGTTATGAGTGCTACAATTTTTGGCAACCGCAACTACAATTTATACTCGACCTCATCCACAAGTTATTTTCAGCACTTCCCAGGTTATTTACTGTTTTGGGAGCACGCTATTTCATTTCCATTTGAACCATTTCTGACTTCCAATTAAAGGGCAAATGCTCAGCTTATCAATTTTTTATTTATTTTTTTTATTAGCCATCTTGTTTTTATGTTGTTTGCAATAATTTTTTTCTCACAAAATTAAGAACATTTATTTACTTTATTTATTTTTATAATATGGAGAATTGTAACTTATAAAAGGAATCACAATAAAGATTGCGGATATCTGAGTGGTGATAGTGTTCGGACGTAAGCCAAGCGAGGACCATGTGATGCTGGACACAGCACACGATAAGAAAAAGATCCAAAAACGCACCGTTTAAATGTGAATACTGTATTCACAAGTCGTATAGGGGCCAGTGCACCTATGGTGTGATTTTTCTTTGCGCACCATTTTCTTATATGTCTAACCGCTGTCCGCCTGCTTAGAGGCCACAAGGGCGGCGATGGCAAAGTGATTTCTACAGCACCATGCTTTTGGTAGCTTTTGTAATCATGGCACCATTATTTTGGATGCTCAGGTTCTGGCGGGTAACAAGAGTTCCATGTTGAATGAGAAGTTGGCCATGGTATAGGGGCTCACATCCGGGTAGAGCTGCTCTCTACGTTATGATGTTTGATGCTGGATGCTGGATGTTTATTCAATTGGGTAATGCCCTTCTTAACTTACACTACACTAAAATAGGAATTGGTAGATCCAAGATGGCGTCCTCTGGATCCTCGTGGTTTGTGTTGGGTGTTGGGTCTGCTCATCGGATGTGATGAACTGCTCGGGCTTGTGTTCTGGCTTGTATTGTCTTGGGGGTTTTATTCCGAGTTGACTCCAGCAGAAGAATCATGGTGAGTTGTTGGAAGTTGGATATCTGCTGTTTTGCGTGGCGAAGCACAAATGTTGGCGGCACACAAAGGGATATTGCTTTTACAGCGATTTCTACCGATGTGTTGTTCAAATTGCTAGTTGGCGAAATATTCACACAAATACTTACCCAGTGAGAATATCCTCTGTCAATTCTATCGATTGCGATTAGGCCTGGCTTGAGGAATTTTTACTGCGATGTTGTCTTGTTGGTTGTATATTTTTTCTGCCTTACTTCCAGGAGGCTCCCGGCCTTAATACCTCGGTCACCTGATCAGGTAATCTTCCTCTTGGGGGATGAGGCATGTTTCACTTTCTGTTCCCACATTCTGATCAAAGGATGTCAGCGAAGGGGACATCCCAGTGGGCTATTCTATCTTAGTAATTCAAGAGGGGTTCTCAGCGGTTGAGATACTCCCAGAGGCTGAGAGACCTCTCAGGGTCATTACAACTTTTCGTTTGGCCCATGTCACTTTCAGTTTGGCTCATGTCACTTTTGATCTGGCCCATGTCACTTTCAGTTTGGCTCATGTCACTTTTAGTTTGCTCATGTCACTTTTGATCTGGACCATGCCACTTTGGGTTCGGCCCAAGACACTTTCAGTCTGACCCACGACACTTTCAGTCCGACCCATGCCACTTTCGGTTTGGCCCATGACACTTTCAGTTCGACCCATGCCACTTTTGGTTCGGCTCATGCCACTTTTGGTCTGGCTCATGTCGCTTATGGTCTGGTCCATGCCGCTTATGGTCTGGTACATGCCACTTTCGGTTTGGCCTATAACACTTTCAGTCTGACCTAAGCCACTTTTGGTTCGGCTCATGCCACTTTTGATCTGGCTCATGCCGCTTATGGTCTGGTCCATGCCGCTTATGGTCTGGTACATGCCACTTTTGGTCCCGCCCATGGCACTTTTGGTCCAGACCATGCCATTTCCGGTCGAGCTCATGCCACTTCTCGTCGATTTCATGCCACTTTTGGTTTGGCTCATGCCACTTTCGGTTCGGCTTATGCCACTTCCGGTTCGGCTTGGCTCATGCCACTTCCGGTTCGGCTCATTCCACTTCCGGTTGGATTCATGCCATTTCCAGTCGGATTTATGCCACTTCCGGTTTAGCTCGTTCCCTTTATTTTAGTCTTATTGTTCAATTTAGATATTGCATTTAGTTATGGTCACATTAGATATTGAATTTAGTTGTTATTATCATCCCATGTTCAATGAAAGTATTTACGATAAGCATAAAACTTTGCTCATTGTGAGACAGAAAGCATGCATTTTGTATGAGGCTATTTAGTGTTCTCAGTTTAAACGAGTTTTCTTTGAATAAAGAGTAAACTATATATTAAATGTGCCATTATTAGCAAATAAATGAATTTTTTTATGTGCTGAGTTGTGTTCTATTTTGTATTCACTTTTATCATTAGGGATTCTGCAATTTTTTGTTTTTACAATTTTATTTAAATTTTGCTGGGATCAGTTATGGGTTTAGGGTTCACAAGTGTCAATCAATTACTTCTAATGTATACATTTAATTAATTTTGCAGGTTTTTCTTTTTTTTTGCAGTGGGTGGATGTTTATATTTTTTTCTAAATTATTTAAAGTTTTTCTAAAATGTGAAATAATGTTAGGCACCTGTGTTTTCGCTGTGTTTTTCATAAAGCAGTAGCGTCATAGTTTAGAGGTTTCAGCCACAATAAGTAGTGAGCAGGTGAGTTATTATCGAATTACAACGGGGAACATGTTTTTTTTAGGGGCTTGGGGTTGTTTTTCAGTAAAGTTGAAATTTATTTTGCTATATATAACAGCTGCTTAGTTTTTGCTTTGCCAAACTTATGAACGATGAGTTCTCCGTATTGGTGATTTAAATTCTAACTTACAAATCTGACTTAAAAGAAATTTTTTTTTTTTAAATGCTGTAAATTTTGGCAGGATGAGTGAGGATGGACTCGAAAGGCTTGAAAGGCCTATGGTACAAATAACAGTCTGCAAAAATTGAATAGTCCTTATTGGATATGGCATTTATTCATAAATTGCAGATGTGCCAAAAATTAAGTCATGATTAATGACTTCAAAAGTCACTTACACATATAGCACTAATTGATTTTTTAATTTTTCTTATTGAATATTTAGTGTAGTCATCAATTTACATGTGTAGTTGTTCTTATTTTGAGTTGGATCAGTGGTCCAAAGTGTTGTTATTTACAATTCAATAGCGCGCGGATGCTGCGAGATCATCGTTTGATGATCGGTGGCTGGATGATCGGCGACTGTTAGAGTTTGTAATGAACTGCTTTATTTCAAAATTGTGGGGGTTTATATACCCCCAATATGACACGTGTACATTTCGTATCACGTACACGTTACAGTGACGTCACTCGACCATTCAGGGAAAGGGACGCTCTATTGGGTGATTGTACACCTATCCCCCGATTTACACGGCACTCGTTTTACACGATTTTGCTTTTACACGGTTTATAAATTAACAACCAGATTTCAAAAAATTGATAAAAATGTACATTCCGCTCCATATTTGCCT
>JAQFXT010000573.1:0-31864 GCA_034683725.1 Strigamia crassipes
CTCTCCGTGGTTGCCTCTAGACCATTGACTGACTGTTCACATGGTACTGAATGAGAGCTCTGGTGTATTCGTCATTTACGAATACTGTTTAAGTTTTATTAACAAAATGTTTTGATAGAATACCCGCAATTTACATGTTGAATTCAATTAGTTTCGTCAATTTAAACATTTATTTTAGTGTTTTTGATCAATTTAAACATTTATTTTAGTGTTATTCATCAATTTAAACATTTATTTTAGTGTTATTCATCAATTTAAACATTTAATTTATTGTTATTCATCAATTTAAACATTTATTTTAGTGTTTTTAATCAATTTAAACATTTATTTTAGTGTTTTTGATCAATTTAAACATTTATTTTAGTGTTATTCATCAATTTTAACATTTAATTTAGTGTTCTTGATCAATTTAAACATTTATTTTAGGGTTTTTAATCAATTTAAACATTTATTTTAGTGTTCTTGATCAATTTAAACATTTATTTTAGGGTTTTTGATCAATTTAAACATTTATTTTAGTGGTTCCCAAACTGGGCGCCGCGGACTTTTCCAATATTGGACGAATTTTGAATTTTGAATTTAAATTTTGAATTTTTTGTAACTAATCACACTAAGTCACCAACTGCACACTGCAACTGTCAAGTGTGTATTATGTATTTATCTGTGATTATCTGTCAGGTATTATTGTTAATCATTTATAGAACTACGGCTTGACTTGGGGAGCCGTAGAAAAATTTTGAAACATTAAGGGAGCCATGAATTGGAAAAATTTGGGAACCACTGCTGTATACTATTGCTAACTGTATTCTTAATTATGTTTTTATATTCTTCGAGGTCTCAACCACCTTGAGAGGAAATATTTTACTAGTCATTTCTTTGCGTACTAATTTTTTTCAAACATGTTTTATTTTTACATTTAAAAACCAATAACAGCCAACTAACTCATGGCTCAGTTTGCATTCCTAAGTTCAAAATCCAACAAGAAAAAAATTGGAAATTTCATTTAATTTCAATTTTACACAAAAAAAATAATTTTTTTCTTGAAATTTAATTTCAAACGTGTAACAAATCTCATTACATTTCAGAGCATTAATTGCATCAACAGCTTAATATTGACCACACCCAACCTTCAAAAACTAAGCAGCAGACAACCAAGTTTGTCTGCATTTTTTCCTTCGCTCGATATTTGAAAAAAAACAAAAAAAAACAATATCCTATATAAATAATAGCATAGAGCAATTAGCAAGGTTGCTCAAATCAAGGTGGGCCGCATGAAATGGGCGGGTTAACCATCAAACTAAGCCACCTTGACCACATATTAGTAGAGAGAAAAAAAATGTACTTGCAGAGTGGTGGATAAGATTAGACATCATAATTTAAACACTTAAGCAAGTTTTTTAATTTAAAAATTAAGCAATAGAGACAAAAAAATTATAAAATAGTCATTGAAAGCAATAAGTAGGTTTTTGTTACACTCTGTAGTTGTTGTTGTGGCCTCTGTGCTTGACATCAAACATGATTGGATGAGGTATTGACCCTGAAGTTAGTTCCTTGTTGCGTGGTCTGTGAAGGCAAAGGCAAGCTGTGCATGTTGCCACTATGCACACTTGGAGAATTGCTAAACAAATTCCAGAAATCAATAGCAGAGTTGAGCTGAGACAAACCTGATCTGGAGGCACAACTAAGAGATAGAGATTTTTATTTAATTTAATTCAATTTAATTTAATTTAATTTAATTTAACAGAATAATTCTCGATTACTTGTATTGTGATTAGAAGTTTCCTCTTCAATTGCAAGTGGATCTTGTTCCAAATCGATGTTATTGACAAGAAGTTGGCGTTGAAGGTTCAATTCGGAGAGTACTAGGGGCTCATAAAATGCCTCCGTAATGTCACGTTTTGGACGGCCGTTTGAAAGATCGTTTCCTGTTGGATTATGACCGTCCATGGGAGCTGGCATTGGACTTTGCGTTGAATCTGCCATACGATTTTGCTTGGGAGGCGGCATCGGTGGACTGGGTGCTGCGGTCGAGTTACCATTGCATTCCGGCTTAAAAGAAAGCGAAACAGTTCCGTTAGTGTCTGTCTCTTGATCCGGCAGGCGATACGCGATTTTGGCAACAAGAATGCACCAGGAATGACTAACAGAATTGTTAACGCAAAAAGGCAACTTCCACACTCGGTTTGCGCTCACTGCATCTTAACTGGGACACATCGGATATCGTCTGCCATTATGCATTCGGGGGGTTTATCAAGGTTACTTAGTACCCCTTGACTGGTTAAAGCGATTTCTTCCTCTTATCAGAAACGAGAAAATGGAGGATGTGAATGCAGCTGTGTACCGGCTGTAAGGTGCAAGGCATCTGGGAACTGGGCTATCCACAGGGCCCCAGAACAAATGTGAAATCAATTCATTTGCATTAAGAAGGAAATTAATTAATTTTTTATTCAGATCTTTTAGGGCCCAAATTAATTGTGCTTGGGCCCCTCTTTTGGAGAAGGCCGGTCAATTGTTTATAAACTGTTAGTCAAAGTGCTACGGAGAAGGAGCTTCACGATTCTAATAGCCCCTGACCTCATCTACAGGGCCATCTTAACCATTGGGCAACGGGTGACTGATATTTTTAGCCCAGGGTGCTTGATCTTTTCAGCCTAGGGTGCCTGATATTTTTACCCGAAAGCGCTTGAAAGTATTAGGACGGCTTTGCCCATCTACTTTACTTACCGGAGGACATTCTCGAAGACAGAATTGAATGTTGACCGTAAACCGTACGACTGCGTCGGTACTAAATTTGAAAGCCTCAAAATTGCCCTCGTAATTTCTCGTGTTTGGAATTCGTTGTAGACCAGCGAAAATATTCGGATCTGTTGTACATCTGAAAAGACCCAAAAGTTGATGTATTCGTCAATTAAAGGGCGTGGGGAGAATGAATTATTTTTACCCTGCACTATCCAATAAAACTATCGATTCATCTGTGGTACCACTTCGAGTTACTAAGTCCCGGGGGAAAATATCGTACGCACCTACGAGAAGATGTTTAAAAATATTGATCTTTTAAAAAGATATTCATTTTTTGCGTACTGTCTTCATCAATTTCAATACGAAGAAAAAGCTGGTCGCCAAGAGTCGCTCCCATCACATCGGTTCCATTGATATCGACAATGCGCAGTCGAACTGTCGGTGGCGGAGCCGTTGAATTGACCAAATCCACAGCACCGCTGTTACTGCAAAAAGAAACAACTCGCAGTCTAGAAATATTCCGATAAAAAAAAAAAACCTATCGCTTTTCTACGTACTCTGTTACCACATTCATCCCACTAGTAACGGTCCTATTGTCAGCCTCGAAGAAACACATCAATTTGACCGATCTATCGCCTTTGCGCTGAAGAATCGGATGCTGCTGGATCACCACAATATTCGCGAACATCCCGGGACTCTATAAAAACATCTATGTTAATGCGCACATCTTACTATGCAACAATTGAGTAAAGGCAGCAATATTTTGACCATCTCGACATACTTCTTCCATTACACCGCACCGAGATTGATGTAACATCATACTGATTTGCGTTTCCATACGTCCGTTTCCAAACGCTTCGCACAGCATAGGTTCATCGCGTGCGTAAATTCGGCCCATGAAGGGTTCGGGAGTTCGTAGTGTGACTGTCATCATGTCTGATGAGCACGCGAGACTCACTGAAAGCGAATAAAGAACGATTAATTTGAAATTAAACAAAAAAAACAAAGTGCAAGTTTTTATGCTTAACTGTTCAAGCATGCACTTCTTTGGAAGAGACTCGTTCCTTGTCGTGTTTGCCTCATTTTAGCCGGTGCCACACTGTGCATGTCGTCCGCCGACAACCGACACATATTCGTATCGGCATTCCACGAGAACGAACGGCACGAGAAAAGCCGAGAACCTTCGCACATATCCTGACATTGCTGCTGATTAGCAGCTGCCCGTTGCAAATCGGCGTGACCAACATCCGTGTTGGCCATTTGCTCAAAGTCACATTCCCCGCTTACCTCTGCAAGCGAAATGTAATTAAAAATTGGAAGAAAAAAATTTTTTTTTTTTTAAAGTGAATAAATTACCAGCAGGTGGTTGGGCACATTGGTTTTCCATGTATTCGACTCCCATGGCTGCTTGGAAAGCTCCTGGTTGGGTGCGACGAGACTCTTTACTCATCCGACAATTCCTACCGTCGTATTCGGCAGACATGCATTGGAAATCTTTCTCCATCAAACACATTTCCTCGCAAGATTGACGGGAGGGAACGTTCTGCATCAGCTTGTTATCGAACCCCATCAACTGATGATTGAGAACACGCTCGAATGACCACGCACGATCACACACGGGGCCTGAAATGAATTTGTACGTGGTTCAATTCATTACAAAAGCGCGCAATAATCTGCGAGTTATCCGGGATATGCAGGGAAGCATCGGGGGGCAAAACGACAGCCATGCTTAAATGCTTTGAACTAATTCCCCATATTGCGGCTTTACAGTTGGAATTGTGCACTCACCTTGCAGGCATATTTTCTCGAAATAATGAAGACGTTCAGTGGCCATCATAAGTTGTTGTTGACCATGTTCAAAGGATGACGAGCCGTCGACACGGAAACAAGCGTTCATGTCGTAATTGGTGACGTAGGCGGAACAGCCGAGAGATGCGCGGCATCGCATGTTGCATTCAGCCGTGACTGAAGAACCCGTGCTCACGTACAGGGGTGAACTGGTGGCACCTCGCATTGTCATCCCGGACACTTTTTCGAATGTCTCCACACCGTTGCAGTACAGCGCTGTAGCAATAAATCATTTTTTAACACAAATCGCATTGAATATGAATTATACTCAAGTACCAGCTGAAAGAGTAGGGCAGAATACCACTACCAGCATCCATGGCAACATGAAGAAGAAGAAATAACTCTGAAAAGCAGGAAAAGTTGCGGATTATGCGAAATGTCGAGCATTGAGAATGTCTTACCATACGCTCCATCGCAACTTGTCGTCTAATGTAGCGAGAAAAATTAATGCTCCAAATAACGTTGGTGACGTCACATCTGGTCATGCTCGTTTTCACGCAAGAAAGTGAAAAAATGTGATCGGATTAGAACAAAAGCCTGCAGAAATTGTCAAAACTGGTTCAACCACCCCCTCGCCTTGACAGAGTTTTAATTTTCGTTCGGCGGCCTTGTTTTTCTCGCCGTAATAACATGGAAGTTTGATCAAAATGGGGGCCTTGAAAAGTTTGCCCGGTTTCCGTAAGTTTGTGACCGAAAGATCGAACCTTGTGATTGCTAACGAGTTGTTGATATGTTATTTAAATGAATTATTTATTTTCCCCGTGTTAATAAAAATTAATCAAAAGTATTTTTATTTCTAACATGTCCTTCCGCGAATGGTCGCACGACTTAACGTCTAATGTAATTGCAACATAAATCCAGATAAATTCGTTTCTCAATGCTTGAATGGGTGCAAATATCCTTAGATTTTGTATCGAATAACGTGACTTATTTACATTTTTGTATGTGGGCAATGAGTTTTTGTTGGATACGACTTTTCATGTTTTTGAATTAAAAAAAAATTTTAAAAAATCGCAAGTAGTGATGCGTGATTATTAGGTCAGTCTAGTTCAGATCGTAAATGATTAAAAACACGTATGACACCCAATGGAGTGCGTTGGGGTTCGCTCTGCGATGTGATTAATTGGTATTAATGGTAATTTCGGAAACTAGTAAGCGGTGAATTAAATTAATTATTATTATTTTTTTTTTTTAGGGTTGGAAATGTGTAAAGTGGAACTAATTACGAAATTTTTATTTCTGGAATTTATTTTCAAAGATGAGTTTAGAAATTTTGTATTTTTTTTTTTTAGAATTATTATTATTTTAAAAATGTTTTATTTATTTAGAAATGTTATTGACGGCATAACAGGACACGGACTGTTGATTTGGGAAAATGTAGGTTTAATTTTTTTTTGTATTATAGCCTCATACAAGGTGCAAAGAACCGATTGTAAAATGTATTAATGACCTAATTTTGATTTATATAAAAAAAAAAAAAAAATTTGTTTAATCCGCCATTTTTAAGAAATTTAAAATTCGCTGCCCCTGTGCTTTGCTGCAATACGCCCATGGAATTTATTCATGATTTTTAATGTTTTGTTTTTTGCGTATACAAATCCGATTGAAATATTGGTTTTAATTGTGCCATACTGTCTCAGTTACTGAATTTAGGTAAAAACTACTGGACCAAAGTTCGATTATTTAAATTAGTTGCCAATCATTGTGATTTTGATTGTAATTTGTTTGGTATTTATGGAATTAATCGAAGAACTCGTAACAGGTCGTTATAGGATGTTGGTATTTTGTCCTGTCGCCACGGAAAGGAATTTCAGCTAAATAGCAAATGAAATGTAAAAGGATGAAATATGAGGTCAAGTTTTTGCTCGAGCATATTGATTTGTGATGTTCCTGTTGAATTTTATCTGTTTTAATTGAGATTTGCTTCGTTTGCTCCTCTAATTGCTTTCCTCAGGTTTTACTTGAACGATCAGTCTCTTTTTTTAATAATACAAACAGAAATAAATAATAACAAATAAGTATAATTGTTTTAATAGATTGATTCACATGTTATAACAGGAAGAAAAAAAAAATTTCGATCCAAAAATTACTGTCTAATGACTCAAAAGTGATTAAAATCAGTTCTGCTTGTGCCACAACGCCTGCACTTAAAAGCAAAGTCTACTGCGGAAAGTAAATACTAAATATTCCAATTGTTTTCTCGCAATACCATTTCAAATAGCATTTTGTAATATTGCAATAAAACAGTACGGGAAATAAAAAAATAATAATGATAAAAAGAGCATAAATTTATCATCAAGGAATTTCCATAATTTTATTGCACTGTAACACCCTTAATGGTTTAAAACCTTTTATTCCTTATAATTTGACAATAACTAACATTATTTTAATCGCATTTAATTTTAATAATCAACCGAACAAAATTCCTTGTAAAAAAAAAAAAAAAAAAAAATTATGCAATACGGTAATTTAATTTATTTTTCTCTTTTGTTGCTTTCTGGTTGCAACTGCCTTATACCCGATCCCCATACCTCAGACACGTTGAACAGATAGATCAATGAGCCAATGTTTAATACCATCTTTATCACCCACTTTTATAGTTTTTATCCAAGTGGGTGTAACAAAAATCAAATCAAAAACCCATTTGTGCAATAACTTGGCTGCGATCCAACCCGAAGTACAAAAAACCAATAATTCTACGACTGGTTTTTTAAAATTTTTATTTATGTTTTGTTTCCCGTCCTTTAAATTTTATTTACTTTGTAACAAAGCTGACGGTGGACCTGTACGAACCACTCTCCACCATCCCTTGTGGCTACGAGTTGTTTTATAGTTTAAAAGGCAGTTGCAAACACATCCAGGAAAAAATCTCTCCATTTGTTTGATCGACGCTGATCATCTGATGACTTCCTTGCGAAATGTCACCTGTTGCACTTGAATAACTTCTCATTCTCCTCCCCTATTCACCATCAGCATTTCTCACCTTCGATTTGTTTCCTCGATTTTTTTCAAGACGGCATTTTCCGTCCACACATTAATGGTTGCATTTCGTCCAAAGGGACCATCACCGGAGCCCCAGTGCGAAGAACACGGTTAATGCGTGATGGAAAAGGCACAATACATCAACGAATCCTTCAATCATGCAGATGAGAATTTCTTACACGGTCGAATATCCTCTCTACGACCGTCGCCAATGCCGTCGCCACGTGCATCGCCACTCAGACGACTTAAGAATAATTTGGATTTCGTCTTGGATGTTTCTAATAACATGGATTCGATCAAGAAGAGACCGACGTCTCTGGATATTTGTCAATTGGACGTCCCTAAAACGTTACATCAGGTAAAGTGGTGTTTAAAACAATGTATAAATGTCAATAATTTAATTTCTGGTGAGTTATGTAATCGTAAAACTGAAATTACTGAGTTTGTTAGATGTAAATTTGTTTAGTCAACTGCTATGTTACCTTGGGAGTAGGGGGAGAAGGAAATATTGCAGACACTGTGACTAAAATTGTTATCTAGCTAATTCGTATTAACGAGGCTTTGAAATTACACAATTTTAATTGTGGTTAATAATAAGTCAATAAAATTGTAGATCTCAATAAGGATCTGTCTTTAAAACGTTTTATGCATATGGTTAATTTTTAATTTAATGTTTTATATGTTTATTGCAATTATATATGCATAAAAAGATTAATTTGGATCCGTTACACTCGAGAAAAGCAATTTGTTGAAGGATGTAGTGTTATTTCCAGGAAAAAAAATCAATGGAAAACTTCCATAGGTAAATGTTGCAAGCAAAACACACGTAAAAGAGTACGTGTGGTTTTTCCCACAACCAATTAAATTGTTTAAATAAGAGTTTTTCAATCGTTCTCGGCAAAATGACGAGGACAATTTCGGCTTATGCTGTAAATTGGAAGCAAATATTTACTTTTTTGACTGTAACATCCTTGAAAACATCAAATCATGCAATAGATT
This sequence comes from Strigamia crassipes, assembly GCA_034683725.1. Taxonomy (NCBI): domain Eukaryota; kingdom Metazoa; phylum Arthropoda; class Chilopoda; order Geophilomorpha; family Linotaeniidae; genus Strigamia; species Strigamia crassipes. Next base: position 8,569 of record JAQFXT010000573.1, read on the forward strand.
TAAAATATAAACATAATAATGGTTAATTGAATATAATTTACTAAAAACATATCGTTTTTCTTACGTACAGTAGTATTTAAACAAGTTTTTTATTTACTTTTCCTTAATGCTGACCCCAGCAAACGAATCGGAACGAAATCTCATTTGGCCATCATGAAAATAACAATGAATAAAAACCTCTTTTTGTTCCTCCTCGGAATAAAACATGTGTTTTGATGACGAATTGTTCTTTTGTTGGGGTTTTATATCAATGACAAATTAATACAATCTTTGGTCCACTTCACACCGATCGCGGCTCCAAGTAGCGATCAATGAAGAAGAAAGCAGATGTGGTTAAAAACTTGAAATTTCTATTCCAGGCTGCTCGAGACGGGGATATCAAATTGATGAAATATCTTTTGGATACAAGCGCCACGAATTTAAGACGAAAAATAGACCAATTGGACGAAGATGAACTTAGTCCGTTGCACTATGCCGCCCGATACAATTTCTTCGAGATGGTCAATCTTCTCGTGGAAAAAGGAGCAAGTAAGATATTGTTACGTGTCCTAGACGAATTTATTTTTTCTTAAATTACTTCAAGAAGTGACTTAAAAAAGTGAATTCTCGATTGAACACACTTATTAAATCAAATACCAGAATGCCCCTATTTTATTTTGAGAAAGGGGATTAAAGGATTAACAAGGACGGGTTGGGGCCACAACAAATGGTTACACTGGTGCAGAAGATTAGTCACTTTTGTAAGTTAAAGAAGTGATTTCAAAAAGAATTAATATTAATTCTCTTTGAATTCTTGTAAGTTGACTTCTCAGAGATGTGATGCAATATTCTGTCTAGAGAAGTCATTTCTGAGGAGGGAGCCAATGCTGAAAATCTCGTACGGGCTGAGATTTTGAATTTCAAAATCTTAGAAATTTACAAAACTTAGGAACGTTAGAAATTCTTTGGAAATTCTAGAAATCTTCTGGTAATCCTAGAAATTCTTTGGAAATTCTAGAAATCTTCTGGTAATCCTAGAAATTCTCAGGAAATCTTAGAAATCCATAAAATCTAAATTGTTTCAAAATTTGTACCAAAATCAAGCAAAATCTATAAAGGAATCTGCTTGAAATCTTCAAATCCACAGCAAATACCTGAAATTTTTAGCAAATACCTGAAATTCAAGAAATCCAAGAAATTTTTAGCAAATATCTGAAATCCAAGAAATCCAAGAAATTTTTAGCAAATACCTGAAATTCTAGAAATCCAAGAAATCCTAGAAATCCAAGAAATTCTAGAAATCATGGAAATCCTAGAAATTATGGAAATCCTAGAAATTATGGAAATTCTAGAAATTATGGAAATCCTAGAAATCTTGGAAATCCTAGAAATCTTGGAAATCTTAGAGATCTTGGAAATCCTAGAAATCTTGGAAATCCTAGAAATCTTGGAAATCCTAGAGATCTTGGAGATCCTAGAGATCTTGGAAATTCTAGAGATCTTGGAAATTTTAGAAATCTTAGCAATCCTAGAAATCTTGGAAATCCTAGAAATTCTAAAAATCCTAGAGATCTTGGAAATCTACCAAAATCGTTAAAGAAATCGCCTGAAATCCTGAGAAATCTTCCTGAAATCCTGAAATCTTCAGAATTTCAACAGGATTTCAAAATCTCATACGCGATTTTTGCGATTGGCTATCCCCTCGGTCACTTCCGATGAATAAGTCAATTCACCTTCTCAAGATTGAATGCATCTAGGTATTTTTTGTCAGCGGCAGCGAAGCTCTAAGAGAGGGGGGTGGGGGGGGGGGTAAATTGGAGCTTATTTTAATTGTTTAATGTTTGTAGATGTAAATATACGAGGCGAGGAAGGTCTTACACCTTTACACTTCGCTGCTAGACATGTGCGGAAGATGAAAACCAGTCGTCCGAAAATAGATAAAACTCCGAAGCCGATCACAGTAACAAATAGCATCAAAAGATTTCACAACAAATGTCCTTGACTTATATCTTCGGTTTAGGTTCAAGACCCGATTCAAATTGTGCTAGAAAACTACCAAGATGGGAAGATGAAACCCCGATCTTACACTTTGAGTTCGGTACAGAAAAAAGTGCGTTTAAACACACAAACACATATAACCAATTGAAAAAAAATCTTTCCAGGTGTTGTTTAGTAAGACAATTCGTCATTCCGATTCCCGGGAATCGTTGGACAGCAACAATTCCACCGACCCGGCCACTATTTCAGTCATTCACTTTCTGGCATCGCAAGGCGCGATGATCAACTGCAAGGATAACTCGGGACAAACACCGCTGCACTACGCTGCAATGCGTGGCAACGAAATCGCTGCCAGGGAACTTCTACATTGCAGGGGAATCAACATCGAGGTCACTGGAATATATCTTTTTAGTTTCCAAAGGTCAAGTGAAAATTGGCGATTTCTATTCTCAAAATTACAAACGATTAAGAAATCAAAGTTTCTTCACCTCACTTGATCTTATGTAACATACCAGTTTGAAATCATTGAACCCCATGTTTTTCAATAGGCCACTGACAACCAAGAAATGACCCCAATTCATTTAGCTGCTGTACACGGCAGCGTGGAGATTGCAGCAATGCTAATTGAAGCTGGTGCGAACATTCGTTGTTGCGACAAGAACCAGGCAACTGCACTGCATAAAGCAGCGATGGAAGGGCACATAGCCATTGCTAAATTGTTGCTAGATGCGGCGGAACAGAAGGGTGGATGGGTAAAAGTGGCTCAAGTAAATACATTAGGGATCTTGCGCAATATCAATTTAAAATCTCATGGATTAAAGGTCAAGTGCACTGAGTGTATTTTCATCAAATTTTGAAAGTAAACAATATAATAACCCTAAACTCATTAATAAAAAAATTAATTGTTATATTTATGATGTTAAAATAACAATTACAAAACCCTACAATACCAGTTGCTTAAAATGCAAAGTATCATGGGAGTATGACGTCGCCATTTTCAAATTTAGCTGATCCTTGACCCAGTTTAAGGTTTAAGCTGGATCTTGGATTACACACGAAGGAAAATTTGAAATGGGGAGCAAATTAGAACTGATGACGTAGGACAGGAAAGCTGGGACGGTGGTGCATTGTACTGTCAACAATAAAAATTGGATTAACAATCACAATATCATAAATGCAACAATTTAATTTTTTAATTAACTGTTTTAGATTTCTATGTAGTTTCCTTTGAAAATTGCTGAAAACACAACTCGGTGCACTTGACCTTTAAGTTGTAAAACTTGATTTCGCATGATCCCTATTATACGGACTTGCAATTTTCCCGTGTTAGTTGTTGATACAATCGTGAATTTACGATCACAGATGGTGAGCGACCAAGACGATGCGCAAAACACAGCTCTTCATCTCGCTGTGGACAATGGTCATTGCGATATAGTCAAACTCCTCATTCATAAAGGTGTTGTGGAATGATATTAAAATGTCCAAGCGTTTGTAAAATTGTAAAATTTGTGGTTTGATAGGTGCTGACGTCAATGCACCTCGACTCAACTTTATTTATCCGCTCCACTTGGCCGCGGTGTCCGGCAATTTGGACATTGTCAAGTTGTTAGTGGCGGAAAACAATGCGCGTATCGACTGCTTAAATAGGTTGCAGGAAACGCCGTTGTACAGGGCTGCGGAATACAATCAAACGGCTGTCATCGACTATCTCATCCTTCAGTAATTTATTAAATTGATGCAATTCGAGGCTGTAGAGTGACGAGTAATTGGAAAATTGGATTGTTTTGTAGTGGTGCAATGATAGAGAGACGGGACAAGGATAACTTTACACCGCTTATAATTGCCGCTTGCGAGGGTCATGTTGATGCAATTAAGTGTTTGCTTATGCACGGTGCCGACATCTTTGCGGTTGATAAAAATGATAAAAGTGCTGTTTATTGGGCCGCTGAAGAGAATCATTTGGAATCACTAGTGGTAAATAAAGGGATTACCGTATTCCCTCTCATTGAACACGGGTCTCTAATTGACTGCGGTCTCCATTAGTATGCGGGCAAAATTTAGATTTTGCAGTTAAAGCGCGGGTATCTAATTAAAAGCGGGTTACATACCGGTGTATTATATGTACAGTACATGTTTACAGTACCTCATAGACCGTTTTTGATCTAAAACGAACTACTTTTTCAAGTTTTTGATCTAATAACAATCAAATTTTGTTGAAAAATGCAAATTTTTTCTTTAGAACAACATTGCAGTTTTTAATTGAACGTGGTCTCCAAATTTCAATTTTGTAGTTAGAGCACCCGTGTTCTGTGAGAGGAAATACTGTAAATTTAAAAAAGGAGATTTTTGTCGATGAAGTAATGTTTGACATTTGTTTAGATTTTACTCCAAGAACCGAAAGCTAAAGAGTTATTAGGAAGACCAGATAGGTTTGGAAACACGCCACTGCATGTCGCTGCTATGAAGGGATATTTGAGTGTGGTTCAGTACCTACTGGATCAAGATGCTCAGATTGATCATAAAAATGAGGACGAACAAACGCCGTTACATTTTGCGGCCAAACATGGAAAGACGAAGTAAAGATTGATGTCTATTATTGATGGTTACTCTCGACTTAATTAATAATACCGGTTTTTTTTTTTTTAAAGAGTCGTTCGAGAGTTGCTTAAACGTAAACAACCGATCGTCAATGATGAAGATGAAGATTCCAATACTGCGATGCATTTAGCAGCTTTGGCAGGGTTTGATCGAGCTACGCAGTTGCTTTTAAACGCAGGTGCCAACTCCGAAGAGAGAAATTCTCATCACTGGACGGCTTTGGATTGTGCGTGCGCCAAGGGGTGGATTAAGACAGTGCGAGTGTTATTGGCAGCTGATTCACCAATTGATCCTCCGGAAAAAATAAAAGTAGATGATGTGCTGATCGCAGTTCGAGAAAATTTCCTGAGTAGGAATTTAATCACAATTAAATTGCTTTGTTTTCAGATAACACCTCTCCATCTTGCAGCAGGACGAGGGCATGCAGAAGTAGTAAAACTTTTAATTCAGTGGGGAGCAAGAGTTAATCGATTAGATGACAACGGAAGAAATAGTCTAGAAGTGGCAATAGAACATAGTCACAAGTATAGTTGATTGAATCTAAAATGTATTTTACTTAAATGTTGATTTAAATATTTTTTATAGAAACGTTGCTATGGTAATAATTCAAAGCGATTATTGGAGAGAAGCTTTGAGCAATGAAACCATAAATCCAAAAACAGGATTCAGAGATACACCCATGCGAATGTTAATCCGCAAATTACCAGGTATATTTCCACTATACAAATTTGCTCAGTGGCACAGCAAGGGTACAGGGTGTCTAGAGCCAATTTTATTTAAAGTTTACAAACCAATGAATTTGCCAAGGGCGTCAAAAATAAATTTGCTAAGGGCATCAATAATGATTTGCCATGAGCGTCAAAAATGAATTTGCCAAGGGCATAAAAAATGGATTTGCCAAGGGCGTCAAAAATGAATTTGTCAAGGGTGCCAAAAATGAATTTGCCAAGGATTCAAAAATGGATTTGCCAAGGGCGTCAAAAATGGATTCACCAAGGGGCAGCAAAAATAGATTTGCCAAGGGCGCCAAAAACCTAGCTACGTCACTGCCACTGCCACTGCACAAATATTCTTTCTTTGTCGTTTTCTAATAGATTTGTTTTTTTTCTTGAAACCAGATGTGGCTGAAAAGGTCTTTTTCCGATGTACGTCCACTAATAAGTTTGGAACGGAACACCAGGCCTTTACCGTTACATTCAATTACGAATTTCTAGACGACATGTACGCATCATATCGTGAAAATTCATTCGATTACAGAGAGGCAAATGAAGTGCCTTGCACTCCTAAAGGTATTTTCCTCTTATTAGGAAGTTGTTTGAATTAATTCTAATTAAAAATGTGCTGTTTAAGAAAAAGATATCTATGATGACGACCATAAAGTGACTAAGGAGGCAACGCTGTACTCGGATGATGCTATTGTACTTAAGAAAAATCATCCTCTGATGATTATGGTCAGGTCAAGGAGGAGAAAACTACTTAGCCACCCACTTTGTATGAGTCTAGTTCACTTGAAATGGATACATTTTGGACGTTATCTTTACTACTTCCACTTGTTATACTACATTTTGTTTGTTACCTTTATTACGGGTTACATTATTCACACAAAGAATCCAGTTCTGGAAGGATTTGTAGACAATGATAAAGACAAGAAAATCTTTCAGTACGTCCACGATGCACTAACCAATCGTAATTGAGTTGAAATTCACTTAAATTTTATTGCAGGAATGGAACTGACATAGCAGAAATTATATCACAGGCCACTTGTTTGAAAGTTCTACATGAATCAGTTGGTGAACCACCTAAACCAGCGCTTTTTGCTGTTATGGGCAAATATGTAATCATCGTGTTATCTGTGATCAGCCTTATTCGTGAGGTGGGTGTTAGGGCTCTAACCAGGCCCGTTCCTAGGGGATTGTGTGCCTGTGTGTTTTTGGTCATGTTAGTGCCCCCTTCCCCAATAAGCATGTATATGCAAAATAAATTCAGGTGGAAAAAGAGACATTGCCATACAAAACAATGCATTTTCAGATTTAAAAAAAGAAATACATTTTAAAAAAGAAATGCTTATTTTGGGCTTTGGCAAAAACATTCATTTTTTGAAGAAACATGAGTTTTTTGACAAAATCATGAATTTAAATTTTTGGTTCCAAAAATAATTTCTTGGGAATTAAAAATTGATTTTTTTGGGTCAAAAAATAGAATTCTTTCCTTGCTCAAAAAAGTGGTCATTGACATGGACATGGCCCAAATGGCCACTTCTCTGGATTCCTCCTGTGGGTGTTCGTTCATTTATTCGACGGTCATTTATTCGCCAGGAATGAATTGTATTTTGGTCACATGAGTTTATTTTAGGTTAGGTGAGGTTTGGCTAGATTTACCAGCGAATAAATGACTGTCGAATAAATGACCGTCAAATAAACGATACGACCACCTCGTGTACCTCTTTCAGGAGGGGGGGGGGGGGGGAGGGAGGCGCGCCTTCTGACCTGTGGCGCCATGTTTTTTACGCATGGTCCAGGGAAGTTTTAAATTTGTAAACAACAAGCATCTAGATTCAGGGTAGGCAACCTTTTCGTTATTTGCTTCAAGTAGCAAATTGGCCGTCCGGCAAACGGGGGATTTGGGTTCAGCTCTCGGCTACAAGGAATTTTTCCATGTCCTGATCTGTCTAGATTTCCCGGTACTAAATTTGTTTCCAGACCAGCTGTGGTGAGCAAATTTTACTTCTCTTTGGGTTGCCCACTGCTGATTCTAGGTATATATAGTTAGGGAACTCAATAAGCATCTATTAGAACCAGTTGCTATTTGGAGGCTTTGCAGTGAAAACATCTTTTTTATCGCAGACATTCCAGATATACCAAATGCGCTGGCATTACTTAAATGCAGAAAACATACTGCAATGGGTTTGTTATGTTTCTTCATTGCTTTTGGTTATTGATTTCAACGAATGCTCCGAACAAACTGGATACAGGGAGGTAAAATTTCCCTGATTTGAATTACTTGCAGAAAGTTGCATCTTGTATATTTTCAGTCATGGCAATGGCAAATGGCTTCTGTAACAGTTCTGTTTTCGTGGGTAGACTTACTACTTTTCATCAGGAAGTTTCCGTATTTGGGAATATATGCTGTCATGTTTACATATGTTTTTCGAACGTTTGTTAAAGCACTAACAGTCATGTCGTTATTACTTATTGCGTTTGGTTTGGCATTTTATACAATATTTCACAACCAGGTATGGTATTTCAAAAACTTGATGGTTATTAATTAACAACAGAAATGATTTTGTTTCAAAGGAACAATTTGAAACTCCTTGGAAAAGTATAATACGAGTAATAACTATGATGTTAGGAGAATATCAGTTTGACGATTTATTTGATGATGATTTGGCATATCCAATTCCTGCATACATTCTCATCGTGCTATTCCTTTTGCTCTGTTCGATGGCCACACTCAATCTCTTGGTGGGTAATTATCTATCACAGGCAATTTGGACAAAAATATGATAGTTATATCAGCGCTTCTCAAACTATTTAATGTAGCGGACCAGGGCCGGATTAATACTTTTAGAGGCCTTAAGCACATAAAAGATGTTGATTCAAGACACATAACAGTTATCAACGTATTGAAAATTTTGGAAATTTTGGGAAAGAAATTTGAACGTAATTAGTTTTCCCACAGGTTTCCCCACTCAAAAGGGGCCGTCTCTAAATTACGCGCACAGCCAGAGGATTTACGGTAATATTGTAGGGGGGATTCGGAAATTAGTTACGATCTTGTTATAGGAGGGAAAGGGGTCTAAAAATCGTAAATTTTGCGTTACGTAATTTAGGGACGACCTTAAATCTGGACATATACTGATACATCCACAGTGCCACCTTTTCCTTAATGCTCTAAGCATGTGCTTATATTGTTTAATGGTTAATCCGACCCTGGACACAGTCCAGATTTCCTGATAAAGAACAAATTTCTCCCAATTCTGTTTAAAGAGAACGATTAACTTCAGATAGGTTTAGCTGTTGACGACATCAAAGAAGTGCAGGAACAGGCAGAACTCAGAAGACTTGCTATGCAAGTATGAAATGCATTGAATTGTGTGATTGTACAACTATTGAATGCACGTTTTAATTGACAGGTTGAGTTAGTTCTAAACGTTGAAAGTATTTTGCCAAAATTTTTACTTCGTCGCTTCATAATCAAACAGCATTCAGTTACGCCGAACAAGAAGCACGACAGTTTCTACAAGAAATTACTGGCCAAAATCGCTCATTTTGAAATGACTCACATTGCTATGACATACTCCGGGAAAAACGACAAAGTACGAAATTGTGGGAATACTTTTGCCATTTACACTCTAATTTTTATTTCTCGATTTAGACCGAATTAGAAAAAATACACGAAAATCACGAATACTTATCGGACAGTATAAATAACTTAGGGAATACAGTGCATCAACTAGAACTTCAGAACCAACGCATTGAATCGTTGCTCATGACGCTGATTAGTCACAAAGGTCTTCAGTGGGAGGATGAAGATGATTACAGTCTTTATTCCGTTTAGTTTCAGTTTCGTATGTCCACATTAGTGCCAACATTGTTTGCATTTTATAAGATAAGCTGTTTTATATTTGTATAATAGTTACATTACATAAAATAAACAAGATCTAATCATATAGTAGCTGCGTTCAAAAAGTCATTTCCACCAGAGAAAGTCATCGTTGGAAGGAGCCAACTAGGAGTTACAAAGCTGCTATTGTTTCCTTTGGCAAAACATGCTTAACTGACTTTTCGAATGTAGCTAGTGTAAATAGTGCATTTACACTGTGGTGAGTAAATGGCAACGCGATAAAAATATATTTTCTTGTTTATGTACAATATGAACAACATAAAACATCATGAATCGCTACTATAAAACAATTAGTTTATTGAAATTAATAAATTAAGTAATCTACCTTCTACTAAATCTCATTTGTACAATGTTTTCATTTAAAAAAAAAAATTCTGTCCTGAGTCATCATAAAAAAATGATAAAAACTAAACCACCACAACTAACTCATTAACATTTACGCCACTTAAAATATCATGATCAGTTTGAGCTACTGCATTTTGACTGTGACTTTGATTATGTGTAGGCTGGGTATGATTTTGTTCTGCACTTGTAGAATTCCCATTTTCATCTCCTTCGTGAGACAATTGCGTAGAATTATGGGTCCGCGACAGATTGCTGTGTATCTTATCCAGAAGCGACTCATTGTTAGCGTAACCAACCGGGAACAGTTCTTCGTACGTTGGTGGTTTGTCGACCACAGAAGTCACTGTAAACAATGTGTCTCTGGATCCTGACGGTTGACTCGCAGTCAATGAGAAACCGGTTTCAGATGAAGGACTGCTTGTTACCAGGTCTCCTGACTGACCCGATGTTCTGGAACAGGTTTTGGCACAGCAGCAGCTGCCCATTACAGCCAATATGACGGCTAATAGTATGAATGCAAATGGTGCCAAAAATGCAAGAACAATTGATGATATATCAGTTGGATTGTCTACATATAAAAAAAAAAACACCAATTAGTCAGATCTGCAGTTCACAACTGGTATCTCCATGCTAAATTCAAACTGAGCGTTTCGTTTTTTGAAATTACTACTAATATGCGACATGTTAGAGATACGCCAAAATAAAGGTTTTTAAAGACCCAAAACGTTTTCGACCATTTACTGGTCTTCCTCAGTGGGTTTTGAGGACTTTATTAAATGTCATCACCTATATACCCCCATTGTTTTTTCGAACGTTTTTTGGACGTTTTGTTTTGCACACATGACTTTTGGCGTTAACTGTGTACAGTGTGCGCCTTGGTTTAGTCAGGGTCGGATTAATACCGTTAGAGGCCCTAAGCACTTACAAAAATTTGGTGCCCTTATAAATGTTTAATGAAAAATATATAGCAATTATCGTCATATTGAACATGTTATGGTGCACTAAGCACGTGCTTATATTGTTTAACGGTTAATCCGGCCCTGGTTTAGTCATAGCCCATACAACTCCGATGTCTGTAGGATATCCTATTGTGATTCAATTGGTTAACAAAGGCATAAATATTGTTAGAATATACTGCTGAGATCCATGACGAATCTTCCAAATGGAACATTGCAGGATGGGATATCCAAAATGGGATACCTTGGGATCCATTATTTATATTTTTGTTTGGGGAGTTGTTAGGCTTAAAGATTCTGGGGATAATAATAATAATAATTACCAATTTTTGGTGATTTACTGGATGCTGAGATTTCCAAAAAACTATCGACACTTTGAGCTTTACAAATGGATATATGTAGATCAACAACAGTTGCTCCGGTAAGAATTAAAAAACGACTTCCTGTTCCAACCAAGTGAACAAAAATGTTTTCATCCATTTTAATAATCTAAAAAAAAAAAAGAGAAAATTATTGTCAAATTGTTTTACCAAAGTATAAATATGTCGTGTGACCTTTAAATAAATATCAAATCTTACTTTTACATAATCTGGACATCCTTGGCCTAAATTTTTCCATTCTATGTTAAGACTAGTATTGCTGCCATACTGCTTAGGTTTTACAGAAAATACACAGGAAAAAATATGATGATTTCTTTGCTTTGAGACATTGGCTGGAATTGAATCAGTGGCATTCAGCAGAAATGTAGCAGGCTTAGATGGAGATATTGTTACTTGGAATGGTGGCCTCTCACAGTACTCATTTAGAACATCTTAAAAAAAAAAAAATTCAAATTCAAACTAGGCCAATTGTAAGTGTTTTTTTTTTTTTTTTTTTTCTAAATACAAATGTCCACTAATTTTCCAAGACAAGGTCATTCAAGTCAGGGTTTTCAATAAAGCTTTAAATAGGTTTCGTTTTTTGAATAAATCGAAACTTAAACAAAAATATTCATTTTCATCTGAAAATATCACAAGAAATTATGTATTTGCACACTCATTAGTACATTTAACATTAAAATTGATAATTTGATTCAGGAACAACCGGATTTCTGCTTCCTCAAATAGGTTTATGAACTGCACAACCAAATCTCTTTATAACGACACACTCACAATCCACAATCCAATGATCGAGTCGTTACAACGAGGTTCATGAAACGGTAACTTATTATTAGACTATGTTAAAGTGAAATTTTTAAAAACAAATCTGTTGAGTCAGACAAAAATCCCATTTCCTTCCTAATTCTCCAAGATGAGTGTACAAAAACATCTATTTCATTAAGTAAACAAACAAATGATGGTGCAATTTTTAGCTGAGTCCAAATTAATGTTTTGTGCGGAATATTCAGTCATTTCTGAGAATTTCGAATCAATTCGAGGTGATTAGTAAACTGAAACTGACCGTTCATTTAGGGGTATAAAATATCTCCAGAAAATCGATTATTTCGATCACCATTTGAACACATTAATAGGTACACGTAATGTTATATACTCACAAATTGCATTGCACGCGTCCACTATTTTTAAAAGCCAAATACATAGAAAAATTAAGATATATACAAATAAACAATGATAAAATTTGCCCTCCATGGGCTTGGAAAAAAATTTCTTCCACCTAAACGGCCCTCGCCGTCCGTAGCCACCGATCAACACTTCTCGACTCACTAGTGCTTACCTGCTTTTTGGTTGGCCTTCGTTCAACTGCAGGAATTATTTCTACGACCGGTCGAATGGGACGAATCACGAATTCTCAACCTAATTACTGATTTCAATGAACCTTCTGACATTTTTTGACGTCATATGGAGTGGTGATGGGCCATCTATTGGCAATTTTAGAATAAATTTGCATTTTTTTAAAAATATTTTTATTTTATGAGGGGTTGGTTAGAGTCGTATTACTCTTTAAAAATTGGTTTGTCATATTTTTTATGGAATTTTAGGCGGAAAAGTGAGAATATGTTTGCATAATAAGTCATTTTAAGGTGTGGATGATAATAATGAGTCCATGACCAAGTTAGAAGGAGCTTTTACCCCTAGATGTCAGTTGATACACCAACGCATGCAGTTTTCTCCGAAACGTAGAAAATGTATTTTTATTGTCTAAAAATGCAATCTAATCAATAAAAACCTGGAAATGCACTAAATCGTGCAAACATAATCGCTAACCAAACCCAACCGCATTGTTTTGGCAATACGCCACTGTTTACTTTGCTTCTTTAACTGTAATTCTTGATAATAGTGATTGACGTCATTTTATGTCAAAAAATTTAATTATAATGTTAGAAATTTTTATTTTTGTTATTTTTTATTTCATATAAAAATGGATAAAAAATATATTCTTTGGTGATTCAAGCGTGAACTCCTGTTGAATTACAAGGAAATATCTTAAATTGAGATTCTATAGATTAGATGCCAAGTCAAATTCGATATGGTTGTAATAAATCACATCTGTCAGGTTGAAAATATCGTTAGATAACTTTTTTCTAAGAAATTAAATTATATAAACTTAGATTTTATAAAAGAATTAACTATAACAAGGTCAAGATGAACATAGATCTGCAATGACAGTTTTATGTGATTTTAAATTGGTTATGATGACCATCTTCCAGATAAATTTACGAAAAATTACAACAAAAAAAATTTAAAAAAATTTTTGTGAATAATATTACATAATTATTTTAATTTTTATTGAAACAATATTTTTTTTTAAATACATTTTTAATGTTTCATAATTTAATTCTTTGGTGTTGCGCATTCTTCGTACGAAGGTGGAGATTCAACTTTCACATTTTTGGGAAACAGGTCGTCATATTTAGGAGGTTTATCCACTTTTTCAACCCTATTCGCACGATCTGATGAAAACCATCGACTTCGATTGACTAAACAACAGCCAATCAAAATAGCAATGAAAGAAAAAGCGAAAAAAGGCGCGAAAAAACTCGTAAAAGTTTTCAAAAATGACGACAACAACACCGCCTGTTCAGGATCATCTAAACAAATAAATAAATCATCAATTCCAATTTCATTTCAAACACAAATCAAATATTTTCTCTTTCAAATCGGATAAATAATGCGCAATAACTTCGCACTGAAAGTGTATTACTCTCCCTTTTCCCTCACTCACCCCAGCTTACCCCACCTTTGTGTGGTAACACAGACGCAAGGCCACACATGGGTAGCGGTCAATGACTCTAGAATACATAATTGAGTCTTGCACATAGAGGGGATTCTTTGAAAATTCCTTTTGAGAGATTAGAATAACGTTTTTCTCTATCTTTTTAACGTTTTAAATCAAGTAAAGGGGATTATTTAGCCGTTTTGTGTATTTAACTCGTACCTTGAGTTGTTACTATAATAATAAGCCCAAAGTTTTTACTTTCACATGTTGACACTCGCAAGTTAATTGGGATTAAACGCGTTGCGTTGAACATATAATTTCCTTTTTCAAATAACGAAAGCATGATTTTATTCGCCTCTTGAAAAATCTAGAGAAAAACAATGTTTTTTTTTTTTTTTTTTTTTTTTTTTTTAAAAAATTTATAAATACCTGTAAATAGCTTTTGCAATTGGTTATAAATCCGTGCCAGTGAATAGTAAAGGTTAAATTACTGGTGGATTTGAATCCAAATGAGCAATCGTAGGTTGAGTTTTCTTTTTGGTTTGTTATGTCGTTTGTTGCGTTCCATGAGTGACGGATGTCGAGATTTGGAAGCGTTTTTGTTTTTGCGTTCAAAGCTGATCCCAGAACCATGATTAAATTCTCGCCTGATTTCACGTTCACAGTCGAACCAAACCGCCGAGTTGATGAAAATCTTCCTAGATTAAAGTGTGGAGATTCAATTTGTACAAGTGAAGGTGCTTCGCAAAGATCTTCAAAAAAATCTAACAAATATGAACAAAAAATTACGAATTTTTATTGAAAGCAAAATCAAATGGGTGTGACGTTGTTATCATGCAAATCAGCACAAAGCGACCGCCATGACTAAAAATGTGAATTATCGCTATTATTTTCTCTAAAATGACTTAAAATATTAAATAAATATGATACTAAATTATTTTTATGTCCGTTTACTTTACTTACAGGTTTTGCTCGATACCGCCAAAACACATCGGAGAAATATCAAAATCAAGGCCGAATTCATTTTGCCTGTTAATCTTCGGTCTTCTTTTTCATGGTAAGTTTATACACATCCAGACTCTTTGGTTAAAAAGTTAAATTTTGTATAATAATTCGTTGTACGAAACTGTAATCCATACCTTTTTCTTTCCAAGTCCGAGCACACAACACTTTGTATCCAGGAAATTATTATTCGTTCCAATTTTCGCTTTCCTTCACACACACAAATCTTTTGTTTCGTTCTTATTGATGCAGAAATCCTCACTATACAGAAAATTCTAAGGGGTATTTAACCTAAGACATAGCTGAAAAACATTTCACTAGCTTGTTTGCCCGACGTTGTGAATTCACTGCTCAAGGGGAATGAAACTGGTTTGCAATTGCAGTGAGTCAAAACGAAAAAAAAAAAAAAAAAAAAAAAAAAAACAACAACATTGACCTAAAATGCTTTCCCTTTCGGTTTTTATATCGTTTTAACCTTGTGGCGTAGTCTCAAAATCTCATTTAGTTCGTTTTGGGAGAATGGGAATGAGATTTCATAATTTTATGTCATCTTGGCAGCTAATTCCATGGAATTTACCTAAAAATTTATACATTCTATATGACTGTGATTTAGAATGTACGTCTAAACTATGCAGATTTTATTTGATAATATAAAATGTATCTAGATTCTGTGCAGAATTCTATGATCTTTACAGAAACTACGCAAAATCTATATTTAGGTGATCTATAATTCTATATATAGCCAAGATATCAAAATCGCGACTGGATGATGGTCATTTTATATAGACACTAGAGTGTATACAACTCTATTCCCGGTTTATGTAGACATAGACAGATAAAATGTTTATGTGGAACCTCCATTTATTCTGTATATTTGTGTTATCTGAAATAGTTAAATAATTATTACTATTGTTATTAGTTAATTAGACTTTAATTGGATAATAGTTATTCTGGAATCGTTTCAGATACATCACAATTTGATCATACAGCATTTCTTTTGCGTCTTTTGCGAACATGAAATCAATGTGCGTCGCCATTGGGTTTGAAAGTTGAACGCTTTCGACAACATTTGGTAGTTTTTGTTTAGTTATTGCTACGCTGAGAGGCGTGGTCACTGCATCGTTGGCCCCATATATTAATATTGTTGGAACTTTGATATTTTTTACACTCAGCTCAGGTGGCTCGACCTAATTTAAAAAAAAGAAAATAAGTAAATACCGGTAACGCGGTAAGCATTTGAGCACCCATTGGTTCACATGAGACTCATGATTGATGTTTATTTGGTAGAGCAAAACTTCTGCATTTAATTTAAATAGATGTGTTACAACTTTTTTTCTATAATCCCATTCCAAATTGCTTAGCTTTTCAGAATTTATATTTTTTTTTACCGAATCATAACGTCGCAAATTTTCGAACCGGCCATAATCAAATTTTCTTAGGTTTTGACTTTGTAATATCTATATTTAAATGACAAATGAGTTCGTTTAATATATTGTAATTTTAATAATGTAATCTGTAATATTTGTTTCTACAAACCTGAGCAAAATGAATCAAGATTTTGACAGACAAGCCACCATTGCAATGGGTAGTATGTATTGGAATTCTAGCCTAAAATGTGAGACTATGAAATTATGTGGTAAAGTGTTAAAATAATAATACATACTCTGTCTGGCCCGTTAGGACCGTAGCCACTATTCATAGACAATCCTATTTGACAGATTATTGGGTTGTCACTTGGACAAACAATAAGTTGAAGCTTCTTCACAAGTGGGCTTACTGTGGCCATGGAATGAATGTTGAAGACGCTTCTAATAAACTGTTAAATTTGCAACAAAAAATGTGTGATTTATATTGCGCGTGTTTACATCAAGTGAAGAAAATACTTGAAGTTTAGCTGGTGAAATGTATAGTATTTTTGACATTGTAGTTGGGTACTTGAGGAACAATGCAGGTGCTAATGCAATGTAACCAGCAACCTGAAAGCAACAGTTTAAGGTGTGAAGTGTATATTATGAAAAGAAAGAAAAGGTTCGATTTACCTTTTGGTTATACTCTGGCTTTTCTGCAAGTAGGAAAAACATTAAAGTTGTTCCCATTGATTGGCCGATGTAAAGTACTCGAGAAGATCCTGTTTTGTCCAATGCAAAGTCAATCAGAGGCGCGACATCACGCGTCGATACATCGTCCAGACTGTAGTAATATATTGCAATTAATAGTATCTAGGCCTATACATTTATTATTTTCAGTACGTAAAATCCCAAAATTCCTTTTGATCGCGGATAAACGTTGAATGATTACTGTAAGCCGATCCTCTGAAATTTACTAACCAGACATCGTATCCTTCGTCAGCCAGAATAAATGCTACAAACAAGAATATAACAATTTTGTTATTATACAGGTCAGACACATGAGAAATTCAATAATTCTTGTGTTTTACACTTAAGCAGTGCAGGAAAGCCGAATCACAGCTGTATAAATACACTTTGAAACATATTTTGTTATATTCTTGAATTGCTTTTGATGAAATTCTGGCTTTTCCATTTGATTAGATGCGAATTAACTTGTGTTTAGCTGTTTCTTAGCTTTCCTGCACTGCACTGTCAAGTTAGTCGAAAGAGACTTTTGAAAATCGTATTTTTTAAATACGGACTCGGATTGAGAATTAAAGAGATATTTCTACTTATACCTAAGCTCTCAGGGCCACTATCAAACCATTGAGTTGATGCACAGTTCATGCCATGTACGAGAATAACAGGAATGGCAGTTTGATTTCGTTTTCCATTTTTCCCGTACGGAATTCTATGATGGGTCAAAATATAACCGTCAACAGATGTAAGTGTATGGTTTTCTGCCGGGTAACCATACAATGCTATCAATTCGGTCTATAAGATAAATCAATGCATTGTTTCTAGATTCTACACTTATACAGATGAAATACGTAACTGCTTCCAATTGCGCTTCGTGCACTATTTCGGGTCTGGCTTTTGGTAATCCTATAAAATTTGCCACACTTGTAAACAAATTAACAATGCGGTCATCTGAAAACAGAGTATTGTTGCAAGTATAAACAAAAAGGCCCAAGCCAATGATTAAATAACGAGTTTGAAAAAGGCGCTTTATAGCGGGCATGTTGTCGCATTTGTGAGCTTCAATTTGTGGAAAAACTTTTCTTATATAATTGTATAAATTAAACAAAAGGCCTCGGATGAGCCTGGTATTGTTTACAGCTGAAAGAAGGGGCAATGATGCAGTTCTTATTGTTGCAAATATTTATCACTTAATCTTTTCTGGTAGTAGCACAATACGCGAAATATGGTGATTGAAAGGATTTTTTTAAGGATAAAAACGATAGTGGTTTCCATTTGATAATTTTTATACTCTAAGCGTATACTAACACGTCATTTGCACCATAAATACGAATTGTTGTAACCTTTACGTTACTGTCATTTAATTCTGGTGGTTCAGTCTAAAATCAAGATAGTTCAGTGGGTCATCAAGCTTAGACGACGCTTTAAGTATCTTACTGAACCATAATCCATAATCAAATCTTTTAAATTAGTTCTTCATTTAAAAGTAAGTGAGATTTGCATCGTTAACCTACATCTGATTAAATCAGTATTTCACAGTATTTGGACTATTTCATGTGCCATCAAAACACACATAGGAGACTCCAGTAATACTAGTACAGGTCGAATCTTGGTATAACGAATTTCTGATTTCTGTTAGTTACTGCCCTATTTGCCCCATGATAAATTATTTCGTTATAACAAACTTTCTTTGTTACGAAATAAAAAAAGAAGTTGTTTCTCGGCTTATGTGAGTTGGCCACTTAGGTGGAGCATGGTCACCTCCATTTAGTTTTGTGGTTCAAAATCTCATTTTGTTTGTTTTGAGAGAATGAAATGAAACGCCAAACGAGATTTCACAATTTTATGGCAACAAATCAAATAATCAAATAATTATTATTATTATTATTAACATCAATTACTCAGACTTTTATTGGGTAGTAGTTATCCCAGAATCGTTTCAAATACATCACAATTTGATCGTACATAATTTCTTTTCCACCTTTTGCAAACATAAAATATGTGTGAGTCGCCATTGGGTTTGAAACTAGAATGCTTTCGACGACATTTGGTAGTTTTTGTTTAGTTATTTCGACGTTGATAGGCGAAACTATTCCATCGTTGGCTGCATACATTAATATTGTTGGAACTTTGATATTTTTTATACTCAGCTCGGGTGGTTCAACCTTTAAAAAAAAATAAGAAAATGAGCGTTTGGACACCCATAGGAGATGGCTCCACAGAAGGGATTGATGATTTTATTTAACTAGATTAGTTACAACTTGTATCCTATATTCCAATTCCAAATTGGTTTAAAAAATTCATAATTTCTTACCGAACCATAACGTCTCATATTTTCTAACTGGCCATAGTCGAATTTTCTTAGGCTTTGGCTTTGTTTTATCTGTTCATAAATGACAAATGTGTTCGTTTAATATATTGTGATTTTAATAATGTTAACTGTAATATTTGTTTCTACAAAGTACAAACCTGTCCATAATGAATCAGGATTTTGACAGACATGCCACCACCGCAATGGGTAGTCTGTATTGGAATTCTAACCTAAAATATAAACATGAAAACATGTGCTAAACTGTTAAAATAATAATACATACTTTGTCGGTCCAGTCAGAATCGTAGCCACTATTCAAAATCAATCCTATTCGACAGATTAGTGGGTTCTCACTTGGACAAAAAATAAGTTGCAGCCTTTGTACAAGTGGGCTTACTGTGAACAAGGAATGAACCTTAAAGACTCTTCTGATAAACTGTTACGTGTTTAAAAATAGGATTTTGATTTATATTGCGTATGTTTATATGAGATGAAGAAAATACTTCGAATACATCCGGTGGAAAAAATACTATTGATGACATGGAAGTTGGATAATTGAGAAGTAATGCAGGTGCTAATGCAATGTATCCAGCTATCTGAGAGCAAAAGTTTAAGGTGTGGAGTATAGATTGTGAAAATAATGGAATGGTTTAATTTACCTTTTGGTTATATTCTGGCTTTTCTGCAAGTAGAAAAAACATCAAACTTGTTCCCATTGATTGGCCGATGTAGAGTAATCGTGAAAATCCTGTTTTGTCCAATGCAAAGTCAATCAGAGGCGCGACATCACGCGTTGATATTTCGTCCAAACTGCAATAACATATTGCAATTAATAGTATCTAGGCCTATACATTTATTATTTTCAGTACGTAAAATTCCAAAATTCCTTTTGATCGTGGGTAAACGTTAAATGATTACTGTACGCCGATCCTCTGAAATTTACTAACCAGACATCGTATCCTTCGTCAGCCAGAACAAATGCTACAGACAAGAATATAACAATTTTGTTATTATACAGGTCAGACAAATGAAAAATTCAATAATTCCTGTGTTTTACACTTAAGCAGAACAGGAAAGCCGAATTACAGCTGTACAAATACACTTTGAAACATATTTTTTTTACATTCTTGAATTGCTTTTGATGAATTTTTGGCTTTTCCATCTGATCAGATGCGAATCAACTTGTGTTTAGCTGTTTCTTAGCTTTAGTCGAAAGAGACTTTGAAAATCTTATTCTTTAAATACAGACTCGGATTAAGACTTAAAGAGATATTTCTACTTATACCTAAGCTCTCAGGGCCACTATCAAACCATTGAGTTGATGCACAGTTCATGCCATGTACGAGAATAACAGGAATGGCGGATTGATTTCGTTTTCCATTTTTCCCGTACGGAATTCGATGATGGGTCAAAATATAACCGTCAACAGATGTAAGTGTATGGTTTTCTGCCGGGTAACCATACAAAGCTATCAATTCGGTCTGTAAAGATAAAGTAAGGAATTGATTCTAATTTCTTATACATTTATACAGATGAAATGCTTAACTGGTTCCAATAGCGCTTCATGCACTATCTCGGGTCTGAATTTTGGTACTCCTACAAATTCGGCTACACTCGTAAGTAATTTAACAATGCGGTCATCTAAAGACGGTGTAGTATTGCAAGTGTAGACAAAAAGGCTCAAGCCAATGATTAAATAACGAGTTTGAAAAGGACGTCCTATTGCGGGCATTTTATCGAATTTGTGAGCTGCAATTTGTGTACTCTGCAGCGAAATATTTATCTGAAATTTGTATTTGCATAAATCAAACAAAAAACCTTTGGTATAAGTCTTTTATTGTTAACAACTAAAAGAAAAGTCAATGGAAATTTTTTGTTTGTTTTTATGATGCAGTTCTCATTGTTGCAAATGTTTATCACGAAATCTTTTCTGCTAGTACAAAAGGCGAAATATGATTGAAAGTTTTTTTTTAAAGTTAAAAATATTTAAAGTTAAGCAATAACATATATAACATATATAATTTATTTTTCTGCTAAAAATCAGTGTCACGTTTTAAAATTTTTCCAGATAAGCATCAATTTCATTAAATAAATTGCGTTGTAAACAATCCATCAACATGGCTAGCAAAACGACTTTTAGAGACGTTCCCCCCAAAGCATGGTTGAAATATATGGGGGTCCTTGTCTGAAAATTAAGTTTATTTTGGTGTAATTTACTCCATTTAAACAACAAACCTTATTAAACGGATGAGCATTGCAGCCATTCAGCAAAGTCAGTCTTTGTTCAGGTATTTTACAACTCTACTGACTGGTTTATCTACCATTTGTGTTTTTTTTTACGTATCATTTTGATCACAAATACTTTCTGCCATTTATAAAGAACGCAAAAATTATCTTTTACCTTGTAAGATCCGCTTCTGATCTGTACGAATAAAAGTTTCGAAATTGGTATTGTATTTTATGAATTTAAACGCCAGATGGCAGCGTGGAGTGATGACGATTGTTGATGTGGGTTGATAGGACTAAAGCAGAGACTTAGACTTATATATGTATATATATGTCTCTGACTAAAGTATCACCTTGAATGAAAGTGCTCTAGTTGCATTTGGTTTGATCTTTATTTATTTTATGTATTTATACATTATTGCAAGCTTTTAATTTATCGCTGTTTATATGTCAGCGGCACAGTGGAAACTCAAATTAATGGCTGAACTGTCACAATTTTGTCCAAACCGTCGAGTTGACGAGAATCGTCGTAAATTTGAGTGCGGAGATTCAATTTGTACAAGTGAAGGTGCTTCGTAAAGATCTTCCAAAAAATCTAACAAACATGAACTAAAATAACTAATTTGTTTCAATGAAAGTAAAATCAAATGTGTATGACGTAGTTATCACGCACATCAGCACAAAGCGACCGCCATGACTAAAAATGTAAATTATTTTCTCTAAAATGACTTAAAATGTGAGATAAACTTTTATGTCCGTTTACTTACAGGTTTTGCTCGATACATCTAAAACATATCGGAGAAATATCAAAATCCAAAACCGAATTTATTTTGCCTGTTAATCTTCGATCTTATTTTTCATGGTAAGTTTATACATATCCATACTCTTGAGTTAAAAAGTTTATTTTTTATAATAATTCGTGTCCCAAGCACTCAACAATTTGTACCCAGGAAATTATTATGGCCGATGATATTTCTACAGAAATCGTGTAGAAATAGCACGTGGGTTATTGCTACACGATTGAATGCCACTATAGAATGCCACCAATTTTGTGTAGAAATGGCATGTGGACTATTTCTACACGATTTCGTGTAGAAATAGCATGTGGATTATTTCTACACGAAATCGTGTAGAAATAGCACGTGGACTATTTTAAAGCAACAAATTTGACTAAAATAATTTATTTATTATCATTGTTAATATTATTAACAGTCGATTAGGTTTTTGTTGGGTAGTAGTTATTCCGGAGTCGTTTCATCACAATTTAATCGTACGTCATTTCTTTTTCATTTTTATTGCAAACGTAAATAAGTGTGAGTCGCCATTAGGTAGTTTTTGTTTAATTATTTCGATGTTGAGAGGCGAAATCACTCCATCATTGGCAGCATACTTTAATATTGTTGGAACTTTTTTATTTCTCATACTAAGCTCGGGTGGTTCAACTTAATTTAATGAAATTAATTAATTAATAAATTAAGCATTTGGGCAAACATAGGAGATTGCTGCTCGGCATTGAGGGAACCACAACGTATCATGTTTTCCAATAGGTCATTATAA
Source organism: Strigamia crassipes (assembly GCA_034683725.1). Lineage (NCBI taxonomy): Eukaryota > Metazoa > Arthropoda > Chilopoda > Geophilomorpha > Linotaeniidae > Strigamia > Strigamia crassipes. The sequence continues at coordinate 31,407 of JAQFXT010000573.1, forward strand.
AATTTCGGTGTTACGTAATAAGCGCGATATGAACAAGGCGATTCCTTAGATTTTGGTTTTGAAATATCCTCACATAAGTCACAAATGAGTTCTTTTAATAAAATGTGAGCACTCGCGCTGTATTGAACTATTTTTTTCTGCAATTTAGATATTGAATTCAATCGGTTTGGTCAATTTCAACATTTATTTTAGTGTTTTTGATTCATTTACACATTTATTTTAGCGTTGTTGATCAATTTAAAAAATAATTTTAGCATTCTTGATCAATTTAAACATTTAGTTTAGCATTGTTGATCAATTTAAACATTGTTCAATTTGGACATGGAATTTAGTCGGTTTGGTCAATTTAGATATTGAATTCAGTCGTATTGGTCAATTTACATATTGAATTCAGTCGTTTTGGTCAATTTAGATATTGAATTCAGTCGTTTTGGTCAATTTAGATATTGAATTCAGTC
>JAQFXT010000574.1:0-31790 GCA_034683725.1 Strigamia crassipes
CCGCCCCCCCCCCCCCCCCCGAAGCAGACGCGCAATTACTTTTCATCAGTACCAACAACAACTCTGAATATTATTTATTGTGAAAATGAGGAGTTTTAGTATCGCTATTTGTCCTCTTTTTAGATTACATACGTAATCATCAGAAATTTTTGGCAATCCTATTATGGACCAGGACTTTACATCTGGGTTCCTAATATGTCTACAAAAAAAAATTAACATTAATTTGTTAAACGCAATAACCCGGTGGTTCCCAACCGTTTTTGCTTGCGACTCAAAATTTCGAAACGCGTTTTTCTAGCGACCCAAAATGTCGAAACACACTTTCCTGGCGACTTACCAATCGACAATTAGTTAAGATTATTTAGCTATATGAAAAATGTGATTTGTTCTGTAAAGTTTTTACAATGCCATCGTACGTTAAAATACTAAATTGATTTTTCTGTATGGTACCCATAGCGACCCAAGAAAAATCTCTCGCGACTCATAGGTTGGGAATCCCTGCAATAAACGCTCGATCTCCAATATACTTCACTCTGTTTTGAAAACTTTGACACAAACTCGGCACATTGCGACGCAATGGGATACAATGGGAAAATTATGGGATCTGAAAGAGTCGTCTCTACAACAGAATTCCATTTCTATTTTTGCTAGATGTTTTCAAGACGTTTGCAGGTGATGACACTTGGTGATCGGGTGCTTAATACTTTTCTTAATTATCCCATAATCTACTACATGTAGTGCAAGGTGAAAATGCTTTTTACTGGTTTGCAGTAGATTTTAGGGTAATACGATACAATTGCACGATACTAACTTTGTTTTTATAAAGGCATTGTAAATCAGTGGCGAAAAGAAGTTGACAAATTGAAAGAAGAACAATTTAAAAATTAGATTAGTTTCATATTCTGTTTCAGAGCGATGCATTTCTATTTTAAAAAAAATTAAATTGGAGGATTATTATACAAACAAAACATGAATCGATTTACCCCATTCTGTTAATGTCACTGCTAACTTTGTATACACATTGCCTAATATCATAATGAAAATAATTTCAATAAAAGATGCTCCAAGATGACCAACGAGTGTGAATAAACGTCGAAACTCTGGACCACCTTTCGAATTTGCATGATAGGTGACAACTGACCGGATGGTGATTGAACATCCCAGGGATAAAATCGTCATGCTCATCTGAAATAATTTTTTTGGGTGTATAAAATGTAATTCAATGTGATAAATACTTTGTGGCAGTACCATCACGAGGATACAGACGGTAGTTAATACAACTCGATAACGTTTTTCAGTATTTGGAAAATATGGCTCAGTTCGTCCAGTAACTGGGTTAAGACGCAAAAAAGGCGCTTTCATGACGTAACTAGCTCGTGGACGTTGCTATATGCAATTTAAACATTTAAAGCAAATAAATGAAAAACGATAGAACTTTTTGTCATATTTTATGCTTATTTTAGCTAGAATGGTGTGCCATGTGTCTGCCACATTGGCAGACACATTGAAAACATTGGTAATGCAAAAGTGCATCTTAAAATATTGCTTTAAATATACGTATACGCATTTTATATACCTCTTCCCAGACAACTTCGTGGCAACTCCACTTATAGGCTAAGAGCTCACTGTCACGTTTCCAGTTGGCTAGGAACGTGTTAGCTAATTACGCAACAATAGTAATAAGGGCTGATTATTATTACATTTTTGTTTAAATTGTAATAAACTACATACCCCAGAGACAGGCAAAGACGGAAAAAATCACCATAGGAATCGAATCAAATAAACCAGCAGCTTTGAAGTAAACGCATAGATCAGAGAGATACCAATAGGCGCAATTTACACATCGTGGACACATCAAATAATTTTCTTCACTTCCACAAACTTCATTACTGCATAGGAAAATTAAATATAATTTATTGGATATGACAATTGTGAGCTTAAACTGGAAAACGCTACAATGTTTATATACGAAGCAACAAGCTAGGTGCATACCAAAATTCCCGTGCTAACTGTTTGGTTTAGTCGTTTGTTTTAAAGACTCCCATAGTTTTGTATCACGAAACGACTTCAACTGAATTTAACTAGTGTAATTTTAAAAGTGTAGTTTTGCCAGTTTAGTTTAATGCCTCTTATTCTTACACCATTTCATTGCCAAACATCTGATACAATTGAATGGCGAAAATAATTACTCCAAACGCGGCAAATATAGTAAGCCAGGATGTATAAACGCCCAGAAAGGCGAAGTAAAAGGCAATTTTTTGTCCAAAATATTCCTGTATGTGATTAATCGGTTGATATTTGTACCAGCAACCCCATCTTGCCCAATAATGGTATAAAATATATCTCATATTGTTGGTGTCTTCATTCGACTGTTTCCAATCACCCTGTGAATTTTAGATTGTATAATAAATGCATCGCTAATTTCTATAATAAATGCATCGCTAATTTCTTTATGTTTACGTCATGCAAAGGATATGCCGCTTTAAATGCTTCTTGCTCTAACAAGCGCTCAATACCCACTTCTGACCTCCTCAATCGACCGTAATGACTTAGTAGTAAAACTTCATGAATTATCCGAATTCGTTGAGTAATAGTAAAAAACGTTTCTTTATTATCCGACCACAAGTAACTGTTAAAGGTTTTTAGAAGGAAGTATTATATTATTACAATATTTTTTTTAACGTTTTATATGAATAAAATTTACTTTTTTAATTTTGCTCGTCTAAATGAGGCAGTATAAAAATTGAGAGGCTCTCCTGGAACATATTGCATAAAAATATTTTTTATTCCTAAATTTTGTAAAACAATTGCAGACCAGCTGTAGCTAATTTCAGGCTGAATCTAGATTTAAGAAAAAAATTAAAAATAAACGTAAACAGACGAGTAAATATATAAAATTTGATTGCCTCCAAGGGAACTCTAAGTTGAAGTACTTCTGCGAATTTCACCAACATGTTCCACGAAATGGAGAGTTTTACAAAATGAAGAATTTTTTTCTGAGTTTTGACTATGTCCTAATAGAAGAAGAAATGTTATTTGTAAAATCGTGTGCTGCGTTGCGAGTTAACTACCTCTTCCATGTAAATGCCAGCATTCTGTAAATAGGAGAGAAAAGACTCCCTTTTGAAAAAAATGCTGTTTCTGTGAAAGTTGCTTAGTCTGTTGAGATTACCATTATCCGGCATATATTCTTCACTTTCCGAATGAATGAGATCAATTCCTGAGAAATAGTCATCTCGTTCAAACATCAATACGAAATCTATTTTGATTTAAATAAACAAATTTATAGTATGGCAATATAATAGTACTGGCGTGGGTTGGTGATATTTACCAATCTTCTTTTTTCCATCGTGAAAATAAGTCGACGATCCTGTTTTGACAGTTGGCATCCGAGCCATATGAATAGGATAAAATAAATCCGCCTTAAAACATTAACAGTATAGACGGTTTTGTTATGTGGATTGCAGAATACACTTACAGCGGATCTTTTAACGAGATCCGGTTCGCGCGATTCGTCTTGATAATTGTGTTCAGCCATTTCTATATCGAGAAGTAATAAACGTCGAATGTATTTAAAACCTGGCACATGGTTGAGAGTTCTGTATAATAGGCTGCGACGAACGTATGCCGGGGGAATTGAAAAATCGTCTGATAATTTTTGTGTTTTGGACCAAATGCTTAGACGTCCATCCCGAAAAGCTGATTGCGCTCTTGACGTTTCCCTCGACATTTTGTTGTTGTCAAGCTTAGAATCTAGTTTACTAACAATAATTAAGCATGTCGGTATGTTTTCTTTATTGAGCACAAAATAACTACGTTATGATTGTTTAAGAATGCATTTTTGTGACGAAATAAGATAGGACGAATTTTCATTTACAATTAAAGAGAATTTTACATAGCAAAAAGATTTTACAGCAAGAAAAATAGTTGTTGTTGTTGTTTTTAATGTATATAATATATATTTTTAAAAAAAGGAAATATAATATTAATTGGTTACATATATTTATATATCTTTTTTACAAGAAGAGCATTGATTAATTGCCAATTTAAAAAAAAATTCAATTTGTTTTTAAAAAGTAAAATAATTGACTTTTCCCCATTGATTACTTTAATCAAATATGTCTCAACTAAATGTCGTTCTCACCATTTTTGGAAGGCACCAACCACCGCTTTTAAATGTCGAATTATGGAATAAGTAGACAAGTAATGCAGACAGTAATAATATGCTGGAAAGAATGTAGTTTGAATATAACAACATTCAAAGCAGTGTTAATCGATATTTTTGCGCTTCCAATATGTCGTTACAGGGTTAATAATTAAGTGTGATAAGGTTTTTAATTAGTTTCTTTAACCCCCACAGGAATTTCGGTTTCTTCGGGATCAGCACTCTCTTCATCTTCTTTTCTACTCGCAGCCTATTAATGCAATAAACACGAAGAGTTATGATGATTAAAATTGAAGAAAAAAAATATATACATAATATAAAATGTTTCGAAGTAAGCTCGTACGACTTACTTTCATGATTGTATCTGAATCTGCCAATGCTTGTTTTGCTAAGTAGCGCTCTCTCTTGATTTTCAACTCGAGACTACTTGGAATGTCGGGAACGAGAAGATCAATAAGTCGACAAACTCCAAACACGACATGCTGGAAATAATAAAAAATTATCATTAAAAAAAAAATATGCGTTTTGAAATTAAAATTCTCTTTTTGTTACCTCGAAAACGATAACGAAAACCAATCGGATGGCAAGTAATTCCCAATAGAAGAGTGTGTGTTGTCCGTTTTCGTCTCTGAAATCCCGGTATCGACATTCTTCGGTCATAGTACCGTTTGGGGCATAGGATAAAGTGAAGTTTATATAACCCTGTAAACTCCCGAAATGTGCTTTGTAAAGTAATTGTGGAAGGAAATCCGATGTAAATGCTATGAGAAATGCCTATGGACGAACCAATTCGTTAACACTCAATATAATACATCCGTAACAGAGCTTACATTACTAATTACTGCCAATTGGGCTAAAGCTTCCAAAATTGTAAACCAGACTCCGATATTCCTTGCTCGTTCTGCTACAGCTCGTCTCATTTCACATACGAATTTGTGCGCGTCTAATCGTATTTCCACCCAGTTGTTTAAAAGTGCAAAAAGTGGCGCTAATGGAAAGGCGGCCACGAATATTGTAATAAAGCCAAATTGCAGGACTAAAAACACCACAAATGATTTGTTTTTGCTCTGTATTGCAATTATCTTCCTCACTCACCCATTTCCAAGTATTCATCGAATAAACCTTCGTTTTCGAGCAGTTGATAATCTGCCTCCCATCTGGTCTTCTCTCCACTCTTGAGCAATGTAGTAACCTTTTTCCTATGTCGCCATGCTTTGATCTTCCTAGCGATTTTAATCTTGTCTTAAACGATTGTCTTAGATTGAACTATAAGACTTATAAACTTACGGGATTAGAATTTCTTGTGCGTTGTTGATAATTTGTTTGCCAATCATAATGACAATGAGTTGTTGGGCGAGTTCAACTAAACAGCCACTGTTACCACACTAGATTCAAAGAACAAAATGAAGTAAAATGTTACACAAGTCCCTTTTACATTTACATTTGTTTTATAATTACATCTTCTTGTCTTAATCCTAAAACGTAATTATAATGTCCTGGGTAGCCAACAAATCTAAATTAAAAATTATATATATTAATAACACAATAATGAAACGTATACCGAAAATCGTACCGCCCTTTGAAGAATGCAATGTAGATAATGGACGAATAAAAATTGACGAATTGAAATAGAAACACTTTAAAAATGAGATTGTCCTCAAATTCAGTTTGTGTCCTATGCATTTCTAAAAAAAAAAGAATAAATCAAATTGAAAAGTGCAAATATTTGTGTTTTACCCCATTCGGTGAGTAGATGCGCCAATCTGGTATAGACTCTACTCAATGCGATAATGAAAATCAAATTGACTACAGCACCAGTCATACTGGCTATAGTGGTCGCCTGACTGCGGAGCGTTTGGTTTTGAAAAAGCGGAATGCTGATGAGCACCCTGTACACTATTACTGCAACTATGAAGATAATGACTAGAGTAATCTAAAGAAAAATAATTAATTACTGTCCTTTTATTTGATTAACTGTGCAGTACCATGACTAATAAAACTCCTAGCCCTGCCACCATTCTTTTTCCTCTTAGAGCTTTTGGAAAAGCGGGTTCCCTGATACCCGTAACAGGGTTGCGTTCCATCAATGGCGCTTTGGCTGCAAATTCTGGACGGGGTCGTTCCTGAAATCAAATTCATTCCAAATTCATTCGACTGAAATCTGACTATAGAGAACTTTTAGCACCTCTTCCTCGGCATAATCCAAACAGTCCCAATGATGTGCTAAACTTGCACTTTTCCGTTTCCAGTATTCAAGAAATGAAACGGCTGCAATAGATTTTACTTGAATGCAGTTATTTTCAATATTACGTTAGTGTATTACCCCAAAATGAAACAAATATGGCGTAAAATACGGTGCCGGGATGGTCGAATAAGTAAGAGACGGTACTTAACACGCAGATATCTGATAAACTCCAATATAAGGTGCAACCGATTTTTTCATCGCATTGAGGACACATTTTGAAGGCATCTCCACTATCGCATATTTCCTTTCTACAATAATTGAAAAAAGTCATTTTTACCAGTTCTTTAGGTTTCAATTAAAGCAGGTGGTCCAACTGGCTTCAGTCCAGGCCGCGATTGGCTGCCAGAATCGACCACAGCACGCGCTCTTTGTGAAAATTTTTCTTTCTGGCCGCAGCCCAACTTGGCCAACGTCATAGCAGAAGTTGGACCAGCCTCGCTTTAACTAATAGAGAGATAGCTCACGCTGGTAAATAAAAATCCATTGTAAAAACTCCGTAGAGAAAAACTAGTAAACCAACTACTGCGGCTGGAAGCAGCCATCCGGTGTAAAAACCTGCAAGAAATTCTTATTTATAGTCCACGCATGCAATTATGCGTAAACATAATATATATATATATATATACCTAACCAGGCAAAATAAATAGCAGTTTTCTCCCCAAAATATTCTCGTATATGGTCCAACGGTTGATATTTGTACCATCGTCCCCATCGGGCCCAATACTCATAAAGAACTTGCCTCATATTAAGTTGTTCAGGTCTAAATGGCGCCTCGGGTTTTTTATAAGGGCCCTAAACATAATTTTTGGGTATTATGATTTATGATTTATAAATAAATAATGTGCTTTTACCTCGTGTAGCGGATAAGCTGCAGTGTAAACACCTCTAGAAATTAACCTATCGATTCCAAATTCAGCTCGTTTCTTTTTCCCGTACGTCGCAGTTTGTAATATTTCACACACCACTTGATGCCTTTGCGTAGAAATGAAATAGGAATCGTGATTGTCGCTTCCAAGAAATCTAGAAGAGAAGGTTACTGCATTTTAAGTTTAATCAGTTATATTGAAGCACCGTGATTGATTGTTACCTATCTATTTTAGATTTTTTAAATGCGCACGTATAGAAATTGAGGGGATGATTTGGCACATGTTGTACCATTATATTTGGTATGTGGAGTGTTTGAAGAAATTTCTGAGACCAGTTACTCGTGGGATTGGGATGTGCCTAGAAAAGAAATACAAATTTGAAATCGATCTGAATGTTATGCAACGTTAGACATGAATCAAAAAGGAAACAGTGCGTAAATAGTAAAACCTGTATTGTTATGTACTAATGCGAGTTAATTGTGAGTACAAGTGATTTAGTGATATTTAGTTTACTTGACTACGTGACAGTACTCTATATCTATCATATACAGTCATTGACTACTGGTGCTACTGAGTGTTAATTCTCGAGGTTCATCAAGTTAGCGGTACAACACACGAAATATTTACAAAAATTATTGTGCCAAGTAGCAAATCTAATGTGATCAATGTGCCAAGCATTTATTTTCAGTGGTTTTGCCTCGTTTAGCGAGAATTTGTATATTTGAAATTTGACGCTGTACTGCCAGCTGCAAGTCAAATTCGAAACGTACAAATTCTCGCTAACCAAGACGAGATCATTGTAAATAAATACTTGGCACATTGAGCACATTGAATTTGTTACTGAGAACAATAATTTTTACAAACACTTCCGTTTGTTGTACTGTCAACTTGATGAATTTAAATTTCCATGTGTTGTAAAAACGTTTTAGTGTAAATTTACGCACGATTTACCTCAGGTTGATCATCATCATCATCACTTTCAAGTTGTGGCTCAAAAGCCTTTAAATCACGCAATGAATATTTTTAGTTAAGAATCAGAAAATGAATTTATGAACAACGGAAACTTATATGGTATCAATTTTTTATTTCACCTGTAAAGGCGCTCTCATGTTCAGTTCTTCCGCGTAATGGACCAATACAGACCATGGAGCTGATAACTTTATGAAATGTGTTGTCATAGTATTACCTTCAATAACTTCCTGTTGAAAAAACAGAATTTTTTGTTAAAAATAAAATCTTATCTCAAGGTGATTGAGAAACCTCTTCCATGTCGAGCCCGGCTTTTCGTAAATTACTCATAAATTTTTGTCGCCAATATTCTAATTTTTGCGTTTTGTCGCTTTTGCTTTCTTGTCGCATTAAACGCTTAGTTGTTTTAGGCGATGAAGAGTCAGTACTGGTAGCGGGCGGATTGGATTCTTCATAAACAAGAATGAAATCTGGAATTAAAATAATAACAATCCGTATGAACGTACGAAAGACCTAAAAATTAAGAGACATAATCTGGAAATGTCCATAAAGCTCGCCTAAGAAATATTTATTTCGATGCACAGTTTGTTTATGATAATTGTAAAGCAACTTTAATAACTTTAATGACGCTCTACATACTAAATATTGGGTTTTATTAAAACCTAAAATTAGAAAAGAAAATCAAAACGTTACTATTTGACCATCTGCCATCCAGCGGTCACTGGCCGATGATGCGCGACCTCTAGGTGGCGCTACGGTCTCAATACTGGGGGATGCTGGACATGGGCCAGACCGGAAGTGGCATGTTTGCTGGCCCCAATCGATGCAATCATATCGACCAGTGGTAATAAAAACACGAGAGCGAACGATCGCAATGGCTGAGTTCTTATTCCGCGCGAGTCCCCGAACTATGACCGCCTTCTTGTCCCAAGTGGTAACACTGTTGCCCATTGGGACCGAAGCGTTCAAACTGGTGCCATGCTTCAATGCATGGCACAATAGAAATCTCTTTGGCTTTGCTGTCCACGCGGACCTTGTCGCATGCATCTTCTGCTGCATAGTGAAAATACATTATAGGTACACTGACCGCTGCCAATAAAGTGATTTATAATAACACAGTGCATTTTCTTTCTATCGTGTGTGTTGCGTACAGCAACACGTGGTCCTTCCCTGACCACATGGCATCCGTCCGAACACTCACAGCTGAGGCTTGATCCCCATCTTGGAAGGAGGTTTCCTAAGCGAAATGTTAGCCATCTGTTCTAAATCAGGTGGAAAACCCAAAATTTCAACCTGTTTCTGTATTTCTACCAAGTTCCGCTGCTAGTTTGGGTCATAGAAGTTTTATAATTGTTTTATCACTGAAGATGATCGTTTGTTCTAGGACGATTAATCGTCGTAAGTTTGATCGAAGGGCCTATGGTTTTGATTTATTGTTTATAGTTTAGAGCGCCATTATTGTTTTAAAAATCACTTTATAAAGCTTTCTAATTGTGGAAAAAGTTATGCAAAGCTTAACTGCAATGTTTTCACTGCAATGTTTTCACTATAAAAATTAAGCAATTCCAAGCAATGTGCAAAGAAAACAAACAGTAAATAAGCTGACAGTAGATAACGTGTGTAAAAATTAAAAGAACAGGGGATGAAGGAGGATTAAGAATTTTTCCGCCCTCAAGGTCTTTTTAAGAGCAAAAAGTTGACTAAAATTTTCCACTGGAGCCCCGGGATTATTGGGAAATCTGCCACTTGGATTGGACGAGATGCTACGTGGGAATATGCGTTAGGACACGCCATTGTGTGAACATACTAATTTAATTCGGAGATTGTTTTATCAACTATGGCAGTAACTTAATACCCGGGGAAAATAATATTGTTTTGCTCTTACCAATTTTTCTTTTTCCATCTCGAAAATATGTGTCCTTATCTTCATCAATGGAGTTATTTTTCATGTTAATACCATTATCTTCTTCCGGATCAACTTCACTCTCTCGTTCATTCTGAGTAAATCATTGCGTAGTGAGAAAAAATGAAAATAAATAAATAAATAAACAAACGACTTTAAAATTCACTTAACAATTCATACCAAAGCATCTTGTGCCGCAAAATTTTCCGTGTCTTTCATGCTTTCCCAAGATGACGTCATCGTTCCATAATTCTCTTTAGGTCCATCACCAGGTCCATTCAATTCATACTTCTCAGTAGTCCGTTTGGTGAAAGGCATGATGATATGGTTGGCTTTAATCTACTGAAATATACACAGAAAAAATACAATTTCCTTAAATATTTGCATTTAAATTACAAGAATTAAAATAGAAAATAGATGCAGCCTGACAAGTAAATGCGAATGATTCATTCATGAAGATGATTAAATCATTAGACTTCCCTGCTGGAGCTGTTAACATAGCAGCCCAACTCAAGGCGGTACTTTTCATGTTAAAAATCTGAAATTTTCTATTAAAAATTTGGTCACGAAAGAATTAAATTTAAAAAAAAAAATTCATTTCAAAAAGAAAAAAAAATGTTCGGGTTGTTTTCAGGTAATGGTAAAAGGAAATGTTAGTTTTGCACGTAAATTAGGTTTACGGATATACTTTGCTATGTTTTATTTCTTTTTTTCTCTTAGAATAGAGCACGCAAAGACTTAAAGCTGATACGTTGTTCAATTATTCATAGCTCTTCAACTATAATAAAAAAAATAAAAAAAATGATTTCATCCCGAACTTTAATGGAGATAATATCTTCCCTTAGTTTCTACTCTCCAAGGATCTTTAGGTTTAAACGTGTCAGGGCAACTCAATTTTTTGGGGGCTAATAGATGGGAAGTGAGAAGACAGGTAGTTTGTTTGGACTTTGTATGTACACCTGAAAACGTCGCTGCGTTTTATTTGGAAAATCGATTTTCCCACTGAACCTTATGTCCACTGAGTGAACAATTTATTCTGATGTGCAAACCAAATACATCAATCTTATCGTGTGTACACTTATGGCCAAATATATTACGACATTTCCAATTTTGTGGTGGCAGGAAGCACATCCGGTTTGAAAATTGATTCTTCAAAAACATAAATAAATCTAATCTTGTTTTAAAAATACTAAAACAACATTAAAAATATAAAATATGAATAATTAGGTACTGTGTCTGGATTGCATGGACTTTAAAGCCATCCCTGTTTAATGTACAAAATGGCACGATCAATTTCGATTCAGGTTTAAAAGCCACATTGGAGCGCTATTCTTTTCCGCATTTTTCGTCTTAATTTGATGTCATGTACACTCATTTCGCAATCTCAGAGGCATCTTTCCCTTACAGTATATGTAGTATATGGTTCATTTCGGAACAATTAACTCCACCATCCTTCATATGACATTTCTCCGTGTTAGCATTGCATCCTGTCTCCTTTTAGTCGTAGATAAGATCTTTCCTGTTGCCCTTAGCACGTTAATTTGTTTTTTATTTTGCGCACAAAAATTGTGTTTATTAATATGGATTCCCTTGAGATACTGGTTTTTAAATGACAAAACGTCATATACGCACATGGGTTGGCATCAATTACCACCAGCTGTTGGATAGAACCACTTAAAGCAAAGGCTATTAAACACGAAAAGTCAAATGTTTTTTATAGAAATAGTTTTCCGATCGCGTTCAAGTAGATAAAAGAAATTAACATTATTTCGTGTTCAGTGGCACGAGCTTGAGAAGTTGATATTAAACGGGATATTTTCGTGGAAATTTTTAATTGCCTTGACATTTTAGACTTGATTCATTTCATTACGGTTGTTTTCCACTAATTTTTCCACGGCACTTCTGTATAACTAATGGGGGAAATGTGATTCCGTAATTGCACCTGAAACTGGATCCGAGCCAGATGTAAAAGCCAAATTGAATGGATGAATCTAAATTAAGATATCGAAATTGGGCCCCCTTTAGGTCTCCATTTTTTCAAAATCAATAACCAGCACGCATGCGAAATGGCGAAATAGTTCGCTAAATAAGAGATGCGATTCAAATTTTAGACTCCAAGTAGAGAAGAGCGAGCTAGAGAAAATAAGGCAGAGCATAATCGATAAAAACGGGCCAATGCCTAGGTCTGATGGACCATAATGTCTCGCTGATCGGAAAATAAAAATCCCCAATGCCATGACTATCAGTTGTTTACATTACCCCGATTGAACGATGCCATTAATTTTATATTAAGGGGAATAACATCGTAGCAATATTGCCATCTGTAGCACAAATGTGCATCTTTAGCGGATGAATCGAAGATTGTCTTTTAAATGTGACCACCATTGTGTCATGTTGATGAATATAATGCCGGTGTCAGTTGCTTGTGTAATGATAAAAAGCCATTTTCAATCCTACCTGCTCAGGTGCGAGCAATACGGTTGGTGATGGTGATAAAACTGTGTAGGCAGCATGTGTGTGCAGCACGCGCCATTCGCTATAACGTCGTACGACCGGCACCAGGGACCTGGAAGGGAGCAGCAGCACTAGCCAATTCTGGTCCTGATACTACATGCTGGTTTCCACTTCTACCACTCACACGTTTCAAGCGCTGCTGGAGTTGTTGTTGCTTAGCAACAGCTCAAAGTGGTTAAACTTGATGGTATTGATGTTGTGTTGTGACACACAAAGTATGAAAATTGGATGGAGTTACATAAAACATGTTTTATTAATTTTTTATTATTTTTTTACACTAAATGTTCTTCGTTTCTGATGTATTCGCCGATGTCGGATTGATGTAAACAGACGATTGTCATGGGATCTGCTGTCCGGCAGTCTTGTGTTGATTTTGCTGCTACGCCGAATCCCTAATTTTGAAATTTTTTTATTAAATGGGTCGATTTTTTTTACTTTGTTTTGTTGCTTACTAGTGGCAGATCGTTCATGGAATAAACAACAACGCCTCGGTATTTTGATGTTGCTTCTGTTACCCTGCCTAAACCTGATTTCATCACGTGATGACCGTATAAAAACTGCTGTTCAGCGCTAGCTTTTAGCCAAACTTTATGCTGAAAAAAAAAAGACATTTTAATTATATCATTTTTTTTAAATGTATTTATTTATTTGTTACTTTTGCATATGGGGCTAAATAATCCAACGATGTGATATGTACACAGATTCTGTGATATGTAAGTGAAATTTACCAGATTTTGTAAATTTTCCAAAGCATGTGCCCAAACTTTGAAGATTTTCACGCGCTATACTTGCTGCCAATTTCATAATTTTGTCACTGCAAAGAATACGCAAATGTCGTAGATTGTCATTAATGTTTTATGTTATGCTACCTAATGTAAAAAACCCGATTGTTATGAAACCGAAAGCAATAGGTTCCGTCAGGTCTGTCGATAAGTAAACGAACATTTTCACCAATACTGCAAAAAGAAAATATACAATTGTTATAGTACATAAAATATGTATTTGCATTCGATACTTACTATTTAGATAACTTATCAAAAAATATTTCGGATTCTTGCGTAGTTAATGGTCTCATCGCGACACTTAAAGTCAATTCACAAACCAAAGCACGTTGTATTGTCAATGGCAAAAGTAAGAGCGGCCATTACGATGTTGGGAACCACTAAAATGTGATTTGATGTCAACAGCTCTTCAACCAAATCGATTTCCTTTCGCTGAAAACAGAAACAGCTACACGATAATTTTCAAAGAAATTGAAAAAATTAAGAATTAAGAAATATTTAAATTAAAAAAATGGGTGTAGTTTTAATTTTTAATTTATTTTTATTTTGTGCTCAGTGCCTGAAATGATTTGTTGTGCTATTTCGTTCCGACGGTGGGTCAGTTCTTTTTAAAATTGCAGAGCTTTTTTTTTTTATTACGCCGGAAATATGTTAACAGCAATCGCAAAAGATTGTCGCTTCCCATCATCATTCAGATCTCTAGGGATCCAAAATCACACGCTTCCTTGCAGAGGCGCCATCTAGTGTTTAGTTTTGCAAATGGTATTAAACCGTTGTTGCTAAGTAACAAAACTTGAATGAAGCGACATGGATACGGATGGGGATGAATAATGATTAGATCTATGGTTATTAGTCTTACTCCAGAAGTTAACAATCCACTAGTCAGCCCAATTATCCTATCGGATTTCCACAAATTTTATCAAAGATGAAAAACGGAATTGGTCGGAGTTGGTACATTACACTTACGTTAATTGGACATATTTTTTTTGCAATAGGTTGCAACAGTTTGGGTTTTTCCAAAAAAATTCCATTCAAACGGATCAATTCATCTCATTATAACTGGTTTCAGTACAGAGTTGTCACTTGAAGTAATTTCCTGATTTTATTTCTCCGATTTATTTCCCAATTTCAGAAACACAGGTCAATTTGAAGGAAAAGAAGTATGTTCCTTGTGAACATGTCAGTTTGATTAAGGGGTTTCATTAATAGAGGCTATTTTGTAATTTTAACAATAACAATTTTGAAATTTTGGATTTGTGATGTGATATCAGTTCCACCAATCATGTGTATAATTGCGAAAACACAAAAGAGGAAAAATGCAAAATCACGAAAGCAACAGGAAGGTTTTGCTATTTTATTTAGCAAGCGATTTCGAGACTTGACAAACACAAAACAAATTGGAGGCGAACAAGCTCGATCTGAGTGGCCATTTCAAATAATTTGCAATGTACCTACAGTAAGTATTTGTGAATTCGTAATAGCTGGTTAAATCAAGAAAAAGTCCAGAGTGGCCGGAAGTGAGTGGGGTGGGGAACCCACTAAATTGTCATGGTGCGCACCTTGGGGTTGTTACGCTTCTGATCTTACAAGGTTTAATGTTCTCAAAATTACTTGTATGTCGAATATCAATTCAAATCTAGTCTCTCAAAGGTATTTTATTAAATAATGCTATTAAATGTGGTTATATGTACGACAAATGTACGAAAATAAATTATTCAAATTCTAATATTAATTAATTTTTAATTTTTAAAATTAATTTTTATCTTTTAATTTTCTAAATTTTAAATTTCTAATTAAAAAATACCAGCATTAAATGTGTTCTATATTTCTTTTTCCAGTGGAAGGATGCCATGTCCCTTGAAGTGGCCGAGCTGTCACTTCATTATGATAAATTATCTCGTGGTGGAGCATATTCCCTCGAATCTCCTGGCAACCATTATTCAACATTGTTTTATGCAACCATCGGTGCAGAATTTTATCTCACGAACTCCCTTCCCCCGGAGTGTCTTCAGGGCCAACATGTAAGCAAGAAGGACACAAAAAAGGTACGGGAAACAATCTAAATTTGACTAGTGGAGAAACAGGTGCGTACAGAAAACAACGAAAAGTAAAACAACGACGCCACAAACAAGAACTTCTCAACCAAATAATCCCACAACTGATAGCGTGCGACATGCAAAACAGAATTCATTAGCGCCAGGTTTGTTCCGCCGAAAATACGTAAAGAAAACCCGGATCTTCGGACAAAGGGAGAAATGCAAGCGGAAATGCACAAAATCGACACAGCAAATCAGCACATGGAAAAATCATTGACCTAAAACTAAGGGAGCTTCATCACCAGTGAATAAAAATTAATTTGAGCAGCCGAATAATCGATAAAGGGAAAGTTGAAGACGAATTGAAGTTAGATGGAAGCGCTGTAAGAGTAAGACGCCTTCCAGTTGCGAATTAACCACGGCTCAGCGATCCGCGAAGGGATGTGCAAAGGAGGACAGATGAAGCAAAAAGCGAAGCTTAGCAATTTCAAAGAGGAAGCAACGAATGACAGTCGAGCCCTTAGCGAGTGGCGACATGTAACGGATGTTTTCCTTCATTGAACACGACCGAGAAAATGATCAGTGCGAAAAGGCGACGAATTGGAAAGCCGGACTTTATGAAGTTACCGACTCTGACTGGTGTTATTGTCAAGTGGCTGAGGTGATAATGGAGGTCGATGTGGAGGGACGGGTGAAAGTAGTTTGACTCCCCCATCCGAGTCGTCTAGCTGATTTTCCTGCAACTGATGGGTCGACTAAACCAGGTCTTCGTCGTAGCATTCGACTCAAGTTGGAATTGGAAAGAAATCTAAATGAGATCTAAAGAGGGAATGCTGGTCTGGACACGCCCTCTTTGCCTGCACCGAAAACTGTATTTACACCGGACGGATGATGATGATGATGATGATGATGGAGATGAAATTATAGAAGGAATGACGCATACGCAGACAGCGATTGCTACTTTTTATCGAATTGGGTCGATTTTATTTAGTTTTGTTTCAAGGAAGCTAAAATGGAATTCAAGTTAACATGCAGAAAAAAAAGAAAATAAATGGATTTCAGATCCGCTCTTAAATAAATACATTCAATTAGTTATCTTGCGAGAAAAATTTCCGTCTAAAATTAAATTTACTGCCTGGAGTCCTCGTTGGAGTCGCCTCATTAGTTGGGATTGCAAGTTCTCTAAGTAGATGGCGTCAGTAATAGTGTATTTTGCAATTACACATTCAAACATCACTCAATTTGCATTTTTTTTTTAATTTCCACCTAATTGTTTCCAATTATATTCAAATATTAATCGCCTGAAACTAATTTTCCTATTACTGAGTTCATTAATTTTTACTATATTCAATATTACCTTTCCTAAAACGCTAAAACGTTTTTTTCAATTTCCAAATTCCTAATTAGATATTCACTTATTTGCCAACCAATGTTTCCATTAATCCTTTGTTGTTCCACCTGAACGACGGCGTCTGCCATTTTGTACTATATAACGTGCGAGTCACTAACCCCATGCTACGGAAGCCTATAAGCTAATGAGCCCACTTTAATGGACTGCTGACCTTGAATAGAAAGTCTTGACTCGGCTATCACTATATTCTGCTTCTACCCTTGACCTCAATTTCGGGCCTATGCGAGTTTATTGACATAATAAACACTTAAATGTTAGCACTGACATTGAAAAGTGTGTATGTGTAGGGCAAATAAAAAAAGTTTTACATTTTTTAACAACTCGCACATTCACGCTATAAAAATGGTTGTCG
Source organism: Strigamia crassipes (assembly GCA_034683725.1). Lineage (NCBI taxonomy): Eukaryota > Metazoa > Arthropoda > Chilopoda > Geophilomorpha > Linotaeniidae > Strigamia > Strigamia crassipes. Next base: position 17,244 of record JAQFXT010000574.1, read on the forward strand.
CGCTCACTTAGGTAATTTTAGATTAGACTAGGTGAAATATTTCGTCTTAAAACATCGGAATGTTCACACGTAGAATTTCCTGTATATTTTTTTTCTTTCCATTTTTATTCCTTTATTTTTTTCACTTAACCCGAGGCTCGTTGAACTCGGCTACAACCCCTTGTTCCCCTCCTCTTTTGGTGTTGCAGGATGGGGGGAGGGCGGGGGTTGTTTCTTGGAATGTTATGCAGTGCAGGGGTTATTGCAACTTGCCTTTTATATATCCGCTGAACCGGCTGCATTTTATAGCTTTTCTATCCCAACTCGTTGTTTTTCTTTTTCATTTCTGACCACTGAACACGAATAATTTGCTGTAATCGAGCTAAATGGTCATCTCAAATGGTAGAATGCAGAATAAACGTTTAGAAGTGGAATACTTTAATGACATTTAAGCAGACAGGTAATTTTGTGAATCAAGTTTCGGTTACAAATAGTAAATCGTTGAAACCAGTGTCAGGTTGTATGAACTGAATAGTAATTGCTCGATTCAGCGGATGCTTTTTCTTGGAAGAATTTCGCAAGAAAATAAGTTTTTTCTTTACCCTACATTCAAATTCCATCTTAATCTTTTTGGTACATCAAACAATATTTATATATAAACAATTTGCCCAAGAAAAAAAAAAAAAAAAAAAAAAAAAAAAAAAAAAAAAAAAAAAAAAACCCAAAGAACACAAAAAATATGAATTAGTCATTAAATTGAATAACATTGGGAAATAAAATGAGATTTCTAAAAAATACGATTTAAGAATTGTTATAAAGTTTCTGCTTTATAATCATTCGAAATGTATTCAAAATAGGAAGTGAAATATTACATATACATGTTACATTTATATGATATTAGTTATAATAATTATATATTTTTGTACGAATATTTTTTTTTTGAATTAAAGTTGAATTTAAAACATTTATCAATATTTGTTTAACTTTATTTCATTTTTTTTCATAATTTTATTGAGTGTTATTATTTTCATTTTAATGTGGGGTAAAAGTCACAAGACACTTTTTTTTATGTCCTTTTGGTCAATTAAGCGTGCCTTTCCACCGTCCTCCCTTCTTTTTATCCACGCATGACTTGAAGGGGTAAATGGCGCCCTCTTTTGTCCTACAAATCACGCAGTTAGTATCTTACACACCCTTTGGGTCTTTTTAATGTTTCTTAGCCCCAAATTCCACCTACTGCGCTATTTGTGTCTTAGCAACCGCATCTTATATGGCGATTGTTATTTTGATTAGGGGTGGTGGGGTTGATAGGTGGCGGTCATTTGTTTTTGGAGTTTGCAAAAACAGATTGGGATCTTTGGCTAAAGGTGAAGGCTATAGGTAAGCTTAAGTGATGATGTTTTTTCTTTCTTCATTCTTTTGTCTTGATTTTGTTGTTTAAAAAAGTTTATACATTAAAAATCGACTTTTTTGAAATGGTTTATATTTGTATTTTGTTTGTTCAAATTTAGATTTAAAAGGTAAAAAAAAAAAAAAAAAAGAAGAACTTTAACCTTTTGCTCATGTTTGCGACATGAATGGCTTTTCCATTTTTTTTTAAAGACAATAAAAGGAAAAAGAGGATAGGAGAAAAAAGTGTTATTCATGTTGACTGCATTGGCACGTCAAGGACACCACTAAACACATTTGAAATTCATTTGAAATGAAAATTTCCGTTTTTTCAGTGTTTTTTTTTTTTTTTTAATTTTTAAAAAATTAACCAAAAAATAATTTTGTTTTAAAAGTAATTTAAGTTTATCCTCTAACAGTTTTATGGGTGTGATGTAAGTAGAGACAAAACAAATGGTGGATGCTTATCATTTTCTCCCCCTTTATTTTTTTTAAACCCAACTTATTTTTTTTAACAACCCATCTGTTCCTTCTTTTTTCCCCCCACCCTCATTGCCCCGTAATTTTTTTCTATTTTCAACCTAAAAAGCAAAAAAAAAGTACAAAAATTTTTTTTTTTGCAACTGCATCCGGTAACAGACTATTTAGTTTAGTAAACCGTAAACTCTGAACTTTAGTTTATGACTAGGAGGTACTTAAGTAAGGGGAGTTTGAGATTGGACCCCTTTCCTTTCGTGCCGGAATTACCCCTTTGGTTTATGACTATGTTCTTCACATCACTCCCTCTTTTAGTTGGGGTGAAGTGAATACCTGAGACAACGCCAAGGTTTTGTCCAGGGTTAAAAGCGAATCGCGTGTATTTTGTGTTACCCCTCTCTCATGAGTTGATGAGTGAATCTGAATACCAATTGCGTCTCGTGCTTCAACAAGGCATTAACTCGTGCCCGTTTTAAACTCTTTGTAAGTTGCCCATGTAACAAGTGCGTCATCTCGATTTTCCACGCCAAAACCAATTCTATTCATTCTAACTCATTTTAATGTTTTTGTTATGCAAAACTAAAATAGCTTTAGACACACAATGACGCTACACGACAGGGAAGGGTTGATGTGTTGATTTTGACGCCATATTTGTAAGGTCATTCAACCCATAACTTTTTTTAAATTAATTAATTAAATTGATAGTTTTGATAAATTTTTATCAGCTCAGTTTTTGGAAAAGGGAAAGTACACTTTATCAAATAACATAAAATTTATATATAAAAATAGGTTATAAATAATATACTGATTAAATCGTTTTTCTGAACTTGTTGATGAAATTCATATTTTAAAACACAAAATTCGTGATTTTTCGTGAGACTTTTGCTCGCTGATTTAATGGAAAAACTTCAACTTTAATCTTATTTGCTCTTTTATTTCCTCTAACTCCCAGCATTCATTTCGCCAGCTATGTCACTCAATCCATTGGCAACGTGGGTCGTTGCCCTCGGGGCTGAATCACGTGATATTTGTGCACGCTCAACCGGGTATCTGCCTCGTCTCCTTGTGCCTTGATAACACAATGATACACTTGTACGGTTTAAGTGTCACTTCATATCATCTGATAAAATTTTATTCATTGTATTTACAACTCTGTAGATGACAAGGAAAACTAAATCATATTTTTTTGTTCCTTAAAAAATAAAAATGAAAGCTCAACGGCCGTTTTCAACATCAGCGTTTCCAAGGAAACGAAGGGAAGGGTTTAACACGCTCTGGTCCGTTTCCAGGTAACCCAGTCTATTTGAAGAATCATCTCACCGAAAGGGGCCTCTTGTGGGAACCATTGGTCATGCTTGGATGGGCTTAACTCCTGCGGGTATTTGTGGGTAATCTTCCCTCACACAGGGGCACCATGGGGTGATTTCATGATGACCATATTTCACTTTCTGTTTTTATTTCTTTCCGTTTCCACCTAATCTCGTTTTAGTAACTATAATATTTCTGACGGTATTTCGCTTTTCGTGCGATCAAATGTTGGCTCGCAGCGACCGCGGATTTGAAACTCCCAAACACTACACAATAGATCAATAAACTTTGTAGTTTGTATATGTTATAAAGGCCTTTTGATTGGGTATTTTCCACTGAACCTATGAATAATAACTCGAAAATTGGGAAACCGTAGACAACTCTATACAATTCGATCATTACAAGCATATAAAAAGTGTAATATGAATATCTAAAAATAGGTTGATGCCAATGGCATGATTTAAAAGGCATTAAAATTAAATTACAGCTTATGTCATCAGTAAATTGACTCCCGAGTAGAGAAAAAGAGCGAGCCATTTCATCTGGTAATGGCTGTAACACCCATCTGCACCCATTAATGACTTATAAATTGAATCTTATTAATCGGAGAGGAGAAAATAAAACGAGCGAAACAGAAATTCAATATAAAACTAATAGAATCAGTTTCTATTGACGGTAGTTAAATTGCAATTATTTGCAAACGTGCAAATTTATATATCAGGTATCATCAACTGGGCTAAATTTGAAGGGTCAATTACCTACTGCTCCGTGTTACATATTTTAGTCCGTTGACTGCTAACTGTTGAATTATAGATGAAGATTCCACAAGATTATAGCCTGATCATTTTTTTTTTTTACTTATTTTATTTTGTTGTTTTAGTAATCAAATGTAACCGTTCTCAGTGTGGAGAATGTTGCGTAATTACCACTTGTCTGTGCAAAAATGTTGGCAAATGAATTTGTTGTAATAACGATTTGATTAAATTTATAACTTTTTACGAGCGCGAAAGTGAGGCTTTCATCGGATAAAACGAGCTTTCCACGAGTCGTTTATGGCTGTAAAAAATACCAAACTTGGAACATTTGATTCATATCTTAACAGTTTTACGAGTACCCCTTGCTTTGTAATTACACGGCCCGACTAAACCTCTTCCAGTAACAGATATAAACAAGTACAACTTTCACTTTGGCGCTTTGTGTAAACCATTTTTTTTGTGTAAATTCTAATTTAAAAGTAACTTTAACGAGTAATTTTTTCTTACACCTCACAATTTCCAGTTGCGAGTTTTGTCCACAATTATTATGTAAACATTAGAGATCTGGTTCAAGTTCATGACCAGACTAGACACTAACGGGTTAAGTATGTGATTGAAAAACTGGGTCAGGAATCTCCCCGACCCCCGAACGGGACGCTTGGGAAGACGTTGGGGCGCCCTTCAGCTGCACTCGCAGCAGCCAAGTTCAATGGCTCGATTTGGTAGTTTTGTTTTGTTTTGGGTCAATTTATAATTCCAGGTTTACACTTCGTTAAACACTGCGCCCGGAGACACGGGTGTTGTCTCGTCAACTTAAACAATATTACAAATTGATGATCAATTAAACGCGCGAGTGGGTCTGTCTTTTAATCAAGCAATAGTGAGAGTTGTTTTTATTTACGACGGGATTATTTTTTTTTCCTCGACGTTTCTCTTGTCGAGTTAACTGGAACAAGAAAGAAAAAGAGGTCAATCGTTTCCATTGCAGCATTTGTGGTCTATTGAATGCATAAGTGAAGGGTCTAATGGTTGTGACGAGCCGTCACTTTCACTTCAATAGGGGTGGAATTTCAACTTATGTACTTTGAAGTGATCGTGGTTTTTTTTTTTACTTTAGTAATTAATACTCTTGAGACCAACTGATGTCTAATAACAGTTCAGCGAATAGACATTGATTGATTCAACTTTAGACACTCATGTCAACCCATTAAAAAGAGAGAAGAAAAAAGGGGACCAAGTTCAAATTCCAAGTATAAATTCTCCCGATAGGCTTAAAATTTAAAGCAACCTGTGAACTGAACTATAAGGTTAGAAGGTTTTTGTTTTTTTATTTCTTTCTTTTTGATCCGTTCTTGTTTTGTTCACCTTGCGGCTTCTATTTCTAGACTTCTTCTTAACAAATATTAAGGCCGTGGACATGGCCTGGCCCACTGTTGCACTTGACCATCGTCTGATTTAGTATAATGTTATTAGTGCCTTTGGTGATTTTATTATTTTTTAATTCAGTAGTGTGGTAACTCCCTCGCGTCCGAGGAGGAACCTACAGGTCACACACCTATTTGCAAAACATTTACGGTATTGTAAATTGTGGAGAAATAAAATTATCTTTTTGATTTATAACTTCCATTATTTGACGTTTTCCTGCAAGAATTTATTATAATTCAATAACATGTTTACGTCAGTACCGAATGCATTCGAAACCCACTGACGCTTCTTCAGGTGTGATGACCCACCAGCACCAGACGTGAAAATAAATTTGTATCAATTTTTAATATTATTATTTTTATTTATTTTTTAAATTTAAAAAAATTTTCTTTTATTATTTTACTATTTAAAAAAAAAAATATTCTTCAAGCATCATAAAACATGACACTGAATAAGTTATGCTAATGATGGAGTCAAGTTCCCAACTGAACCACCTTGAGTTTGCCCTGTGCTTCCACTAGGATTTTTAATTTTAGACTTATCCAATTGCAAGTGTGGGAAAAGCGATCCGTTATATTACAAAAAAAAGAGATAATAATAATAAAAATATTTTTGAAACGGCTTGCTCTTAAATATCGCCTTGATTAAATGACTTGTGAGTTTTTTTATTAACCTGTCTCTCTCTTCCGTTTAATCATGGATATATAAATGACTTTATTTTTTTTTTATGATAGTAAAATAGGTCATTGAAATATCTGATTAATGCCACTCCATACATTTGTTTTCGTATTTATCTCTGACCTTGGTTTCGGCACCGTATTTGCAAGTCTAATAGCGGATTGTGGCAGTGCACCTTTAAAGTTAAAATTTGCCACAAAGTGTATACTTGTTGCTGAAATGGATTTCTAGTTAAAGGCGATGAAGGAAATAACTTTAAAAATCAAATTTTTGCACAAGTTTACGGTATATAATTGATGGTACATGCGGGCGCATGAATGAACAGTTTAATATTTTGCAACACATTAAAAATAAAAGTGTATTAAAACGGCCTTCGATGTAATTTATCATTCTTCCTGTCCTATTATTAAGCTCCAAGTATAAATATGAAGGTAAAACAGATAGTAAGAAACAATGTATCATTTTTCATCGAGTAAAGCAAATTTTAATTTCCGTTCGAAGGTTTTGAGCATATTTATCTTGTCGACTACAAAGAAACTTTTTAATTAAAATAAATTAACTTCTTTTCGTCTAATTAGACACGAGCCATGTAAGATGATTCGGTCGAGGTACGTTTGTGTGTATTTTGATTGTGTATACGCAACTATTTCCCGCTGCAATTTAGGTCGTAAACGAATTTAGGTCACTTTCACTTTCGCAACGAGGTCGACATTGGATATTATCCTTCAGAGGAAACGTAAAACGGAGAAGAATATTTTTTCCCCACAATTTAACATTTACGATTCTTCGTTCTTCATGTTTTATTTATCATGATTCCTTTCATAAACTTTAAAAATAAATAAATCAAATTAACTTCTAATTTTACGGTTTATTTTCCAATCACAACGAGTTTTGCACATAGCAACTATAGTTGTCGGTGTGGAGGTGGGGGTTGTTATTTTAAGCGTCTGCTGGGTGTGGTTACAGATTTTAATCGCACTTGTCAGTTGAATGATTGTTTAGCCACGAATCTTTTGTTTCGTTTAAGACTTTTATACCAAATTTTATATTTTCTAATCTTTTTTATTTTAATGCAGATCTACGAAGTCAACTCGGGTTCACAAACGCCACTAAATTGGAACCGATATGTGATAGCTCACTGATTAGATAAGGAATCCGTTAAAGATTTTTTTTTTTTTTTTAGGATTTTTTTTCATGGAGACAGGGAAAAAAAATTATTGTTTGTTTACGTCCTGCTGAACGCGAGCAGACTTTCCAGGAGGGTTAGATAATTGGATCAGCAAAAGGACTTTAAAATGACGTGCCATACAACGTGGTCTCGATACGTCATGAAACTTGAGTTTGTCGTGCATTGTTATTATATTTAAACACGTAATAAGTGAGGTTCATTGGACTCTGCAAGTTAAGACCGAATTGTGATTGGCTCGCTGAAAAAGCACTTCGGTGTTGGTGGCGCTGCAACGTCGGGAAACAGCTGTGGGGGTCCGTGATGAGAGATCAGCGTCAGCGAGCGAGCAGCCGGGAAACCGAGATAGAGCGAGAGAAATAGAAGGAAAGAAGAAGAGGAAAGCCTGCGCACAAGTGAAATTTCCCGTTTCTGCGCCGAGTGGTCTTCATTTGGCAGTTTCCACTGTTGTTCGTCGGGTGGCGTTGGCTGTTTTCCATCAGCATCGAGCGCTGAACGTCACTCGAAGGGTTGTGGTGCATGCCGAGAACTTCTTTCTCGGCCTCATCACACGTGCAACTTTACTATAGGAGGAAAAAAATTATTTGGCCAACAGTGGGTACCTGAAATTATTCGGCGAATCTGGTCCAAATGATCGGGAGACAACTACTCATCGTCGTTTGATGTTGTTACTTCATTTCAACTACCATGATAGTCATCCTTAAAGACTTTATGCTCATGCCAGAGTCGTTTATGCGACAACCCCGGCCTCCAGCACGAGAGGAACGAGAGCTTATTTGCCCACCGAGAAGGTAAGAAGTTTGAAACATTTTATACAAAATATTTCTCTTTTTTTTTTTTTTTTTCTTTTTTATTTCTTTTTTTTTTTTTTTTTTTTTGTCCTTGAGAAGGAAAAATGCCTCTTTCTTTTGATTGGAGTCGCGATTGACGTTGGACCGGGTCTATTGTGTTGTAACACGAGTCGAGTGCCCCTTTAAGAAATTTCATTCTGATTGAAGAATCAGACTTACACATAAACTAAGTTGTAGAGCGAATCGAAGTTTATGAGTCAGGTAGAAGGGGTGAAACATGAGAGGTGCGTGTTTCAAAGGGTTTAATATATCTCCCCACTGTTGTTCCCTCCCCTCACCTCGTTTAACCCCTTCGTTCGTAAATAACTCGAAGCCACGTGTATCTCTTGTTCGCACCGGGGGAGATACACGGGAGGGTAAGACGACGCGTGTCTTATTAACCCTTCGATTGCATTTAAGAAACTTTTTTTGTGCGTTGGCGTTTACTTCTCGCTCGGCCGTCATGGCTGCTGCTGCTAGTGCTTTGGTGTGCTGCTTTTTCGAGGCTCTGGGTTTTCAAGGCCATTGCAGTGCGTGCATCGTTGACTCTGTCCGTTGGTGCAACGCGGGGGTGGTGTGGAATGGTGGGAAACACCCTTACTCGGGGACAGTGACGACATTTCACTGGGAAATAGAACGAAAACCATCGGGGAAAACTTGATTGTGGAATTCCCTCGTCCGTTGTGTGTTTTATACAGCGATACGATAAAAAAAATGTCAATGATGCGACGAGGTGAGCAAACTTTACGAAGTTTGTGCTCGGGACGCGAATTGCGACGAAATTTAAATTTTTATTTTTTTCTAAAATTTATATTTCGTTTTTATTTACGAGGTAATGGGTAAAGAGGTCGGCGATGTGACCTTGGATCATGACGGGAGACGGATCTGAAGGGGTTTTTGATTGATAGAAGTTGGAGAAATAGTGATTTGTTTTTAATCGAAAATGGAACTGGTAAAGACGGCCCCCGTCGAAGGGTCGGTCGGTCGGTCAGTCTGGCCGCATTGCTGATTCACTGTGGCCCACGTTCGCCTTCTCGTGATGCCCCTCGGGCCACTCGAGCATCATGGGAAGTGTGTCAGTGATCTGGGTTGCGAGGCACCGAACAAAAACGAAGGGTTGTATTTTGACTTTTTTTTACATTTAATATTTATTTAACTTTACAATCTTATCATCACAAACCTCAAAAAGAGATATATATATGTATGTTTTAAATTTAGAAACAAAAACAAAGATATCTTTTTTACAGTGAAATTTATATGTAAAACGATAAAAGGGTTATACAATTATTGGATAAAAAATACATTCGCAAGCAAATGGTTCTCGATTCGTGTAGGCTACGCCTAAGTGTTGGCGCGAGTATTAGAAAGTTTTTTTTCCCTCTCTTTTCGTTTTCTATGTGTAGTAATTACATACGGTAGTGTTTGAGCGTGTAACTTCGAAAACGGGGAATATTTCCACGATTTTATGGATTTTGACGTTGCGAAACCAACTACACTCGAGTTAGTGAACTCGTAACGATTAAGTTGGTTTGTAATTTGAAAGTGATGTAATCGATGGTCCATTAAGCAGAAAGGGTTGAGCCGAGAAATTTGACACCAGGCCTGATGGGGCTGAAGAGCACGTGGCACAAAAAAGGAGCCTGCGGGGGCCATGTATGTCGAAATTGTTCTCGATTCAGCATACCCGACATTTAAGTATTTAACTATTCGTTTTGAATTTTTTGAAACGACTGAAACGAGTGGGTGTCGGTCGGATCGAGACAATAAATTTAAACTTGGTGAGTAATAGGTTCGTTTTTATGTGGAATGGGTCGGACTCGTTATAACTTGAAAGCAAAGGCCATATTGACTTAAGAGATTTGAGGCGCGATGATGCAGATCCGTGAATGTCAATCCTAAGGCAAGTTAAAAGGGTGGAGTATTAGCAGGGTTGGGCCGGAAAACGCATCCATTTTTCCTCTGACCTTCGTGTAAAATGACAGTCAGTTGGACAGAAGGATTAATGAAGGGTAAACTTGTATGTCACTTTTATTCTACTTAAGCTTTGAGCTCTTGACCACTTAAAGTCGCGTTACACAACGTGCCGCCATTGAAATGTTGGACGGATTCGTTGGAGGACATATTGAAACAGATGTCTGTTTGAGTTAAGAAGGAATAAGAGTGACGTGAAGGCTGCGGTAAATTTAAAAATAAATTGTTTAAAGCTGGTTAAGGTGTATCAAATTTTGGGTGTGCCCTTTTTGGATTGTTGCCAAAATCGCATCTCGAGAGATACTGCGGAATTGAATCTTTTTGTTGTTGTTCTGTTTGTTGAAGGTCAATTTGTTTTATTTATATATAGTTTCTTCTTTTTTTTTAATAAGTTAATGACAATGTATGTGTACTTGTGTGCCTGGTTATTTCTATTACTATTTCTTCTCAGAAGTTTAAACTTTAATTGATACATTAGGTTACGCAACAAGTTTATGTTGACAGAAACGATGATAAATGATGAGGATGAGCAAGATGATGGAGATGAAGAATGCAAGCTGTTAAAATGGACGAGATAAAGTTTAGAGAAATGCTATTAAAATGTATGCTTACCGTGTTAAAATCAATACAAAAAATCTGGCATCAGTAAATTAATAGCGTGTTTTATGCGTGTAATTTGTTACTTGTCACGTTAAGATTTTATGTAAGTCGGTCAAAGTATTTTATTTTTAGAATTTAATTGAAAATAATAATAACAATAATAAACTTTCATAACTTTTATAATTAAACTTATTAAAAAACATGTAATCTGAAAACTAATGCTATAATTTAGATGTTTTCTAGATTTAAAAACTACGGAAAGTAATCATTAAAAAATAAAATAAACAGAACAAAATTTGCTATCAATTATCAGCATTATTAGACAGGTAAAGTGCAAGTAGTGCAATGAACTCTTTATATATATATTTATATATATATATATAGTATACGTTATCAATTGATGGAAGCTAATATACATAAAGAAAGAAATAAAACATTTTTCATTCGTGTATTACAATTATAACGACAGTTTCATATTGCACAAAAGTCACTTTTCAACCATTGATTTTGCACGGGTTTAAGCCAGACACGATCACTCATACAGTCAGTGGAGTTAAGAACATATTAATCCTTTAAAAAAACCCGATTCTTAAATCCACTTGACTGGTTGTGTGGCTTAAAAGAGGTGAATAGAAGGGTATAAGGGGAGGGAAAGAAAAAACCCCCTTCTCACTTATGCCCTATCACATTATGTTGATACTTTGACCATTTTGTCTAATGCACCTGATGCTGTAAGCCTAAATGAAATGACAACGTCATTTTTACCCTAACTAGATTGCGTCGTAATTTAATTCCGATTTTGAATATTAATATTAATATTAATATTAATATTTCTAAAAAAAAATTAATAATAAATTTTTTTTTAAAATGTCACCGAAAAAAATTATATAGTTGAAGTTGATGAATGTGTATCAGTCTTCGGCGACTAGAAAACCATTATACACGTAATATAAATGCTAGTATGGACCATTTCCTTCCCTCGCAGCCCCCTACTTCATCACTCTTCGCTGTAGGACGGTCCCCCACCCTCCCCTTGGTTGCTAGGGCCCGTCTCGTGAGAATATTGGCACCACCTTACCACTATTGTCAATATTTGTGACCGTAGAGAGTTGTCCAGGAGAAGAAGGAGGAGGTCCACTGACTCCCAACACTACTACCAGGGGGTTTCTGAAACAACCCCACTTTTCCTCCCCATCTCTTGTCAAAATCCCACCCGGCCACCCCCTTGCGAGTCTTTTTTTTTATATTCCACGCTACGAAATAAATGAGCGATTTTTATTATGTCGAAAAAAGAAGGTGGGGGGAGGTATGAGGTGGGGGGACGAGTGGTGTGGGGTTGCTCTTTTTTGGAGGGGTTCCACCAAGGATGAAAAATTTTTTGGGGGAAAGCACAGCCGGCTGCTCCTTTGTTCACCTGGACGGTGAAAAATTAGAGTAAGGGGTATTGGTATCTCTCGACACACATACACACCTTTCCATTATTTTTCCCTTTTTATATCGATATTCCCCTATCTGTGGGATATTTTTGCGAGACCCCTATGAGTTATATATGTGTGTATGTTTGATGGCAGTTTCAGTGACACTTTTTCAACAGCAACGGAAGCTTTGTAATCAGGGAGAGTCTGTCTGTAACGACAGATGTCCCCTCCCCTGCGCTTGATTGTCCGCGTTCCCTTAAAGGTGAGAGAGCGTCCCTTACAGGTTTTTTCAAAAAGAATTGAAAAGTGTGAAAAAGAAAGTTTGAAGAAAAGACAGACTGCGGCTTGGGAGCTTGGGACAGATTCAGGTGTGTGAAAACGTCTCTTTTTATGGAAAAGGTAAAGGTGAGGTTGGAAAATAAGCCACGGGGTGGGGGTGGGGGGGAGGGGGTGTTATAAAAAATAAAAAAAAAGAAGAAGAAAAAAAAGGGGGGTGAAAGGGGTTAAAAATCATAAAGCTGCTTCTTTTCAAGGTGGTCGATCAATCATCCGGATTTGTGTGGAGAAAAATGTGTTCGGATAAGAAGGATTTATTCGTGTGGGATTAGAAGTTGGTGCTGGCGTCGTAAAGAATTACTTTTTGACGTTTATGATTACGCAGAAATAATCGTCGTAATTTCTCGGCGACAATTTTTGCGTTCAAAGAATTGTTCCTGACGAGATTTTCTTGCGCCCCATCCGTGCAAAAGCCCCGTGGCGACCATTTGCAGCTGAGTGAAGCGAAAAAGGGTGAACGGCCTTGAACTGTTTTTAAACTTTAATTTTTATTATTTAATTTTTTTTTTAATTTTACCTGCGCTTGTTTTTCAGTTTCATAGATGAAATTTATTTGACTGATCTTTTGATTTTTATGCCCAATAAATTTCAATTTTTCGCTTTCATATTCATATTTAAGAAAACATAATTTTTTTTGTCGAGCAATGAAATTCCATCTGGTTTATGTTTTATATATTTATGAAAGGCAATTAATGATATTTTATTTCATTTCGCTACATGTAAAAAGATCCTCGTTCTAATTTTCCAAACCTTTGATGTCAGTTAACGACCACTTTGAAACTTCTTCACGACACGCATTACAATTTGCTTTAATTTCCCAACTTTTTCAAACAAAAATAAAGCAGATTTTTGAAATTCCTGTTTTACCTTAAATCCATTTACCTCGTGTTCGTTTTGAGGTGAGGCAAAAGGGAAAGTTGAAATGTGGCATTAGGTTAGGGAAACTTTCTCTTCCTTGGCTCGAATGGGTCAGTGGCCTCTATCCTCGAGGCATCGCTACCCCTAATCCCCGAACGATTGGGTGGGGTCTACCCATGCGTAAAAGAGTCGCGTCGTCCAAAGTGAAATTCAACATTCCAGGTTGCCTGCAGTGGAGGCGTGGCTGCCACGATGGGTTTTTACAACCAAGAAAGGATAAAAATCATGTTTGATCATTTCAGGACAAGTTTGTTTCCCTCTGGCACAGGGAAGGAAGGACGAGGGAATAATTGGAGGGGGTAAAAGGGTTTTATGCGAGTTGGGAATGGAACTAAAGCGAGCTAAAGCGAGCTAAAGGGCAAGGTCAAATCAGTCATGAGAGGAAACGCCGAGCCGAGTGATGTGATCCCCCAACAACAAGTAGGGTCAGTCAACCCGGTCAAAAATCATGGCGCCTGCAGTCATTTTATTCTTCTACGAAATAGGCAACTGGGCAATGAGATTGAAAGCAGAAAAACGAAAAATCTATATCGTTAAGAAAAGCTTTCTCCTACGCCTCCGTAAATTTCCGGGAAGAACGTCGAAGGCGAGGCGAGGCGAGGCGAGGCCAGGCGAGGCGAGAGGAAGTTAAAGATTCGGATGTGGTGATGTCATCTAACTAACAACAGAAATGAGAAAGCGAATCGCGTGGGTGTGTGAATGAGTCGTGTCGAAATTGAACGGTGACGTGTGATATATTCGGGGACTTAGAAGGGTTGAGTTTGGATCGTGTGCGGCAGGTGCCGTTTATTCTTGGCTCGCGACATGTAAAACAGGTGAGGGATCGCGACGTGGTTGGTTGGACCGTTCCAAGATCCGATGATGAGGTGGTACGGATTAAGCCCGAGTTGAGTTGTTGGCGAATATTGATGACAAGGACAATAAACAGGAAACCGAGGTGAAGATGAGCAACTTGTGCTCACTTGTGCTCTCCTCCCCTTTGCGAGTGGTGGCGTCCCTTTGGGTTAATAACCTTTTGTCAGTCGAGTTGATTAAAGTTAAAGTGGTGGAAGAATGTTCGTAACTAACGAAAATGATTTTCTGCTTTTAATCAGTCTGGATTCCACGTGTGGGTGTGGAATTCCAGGTGTGATCAACAACGAGAACAGTCTGACGTGCGAGTGAAGAGTACGTTGCTCTTGTTCTCACCACGAGGCAAACATTGTGTTCGCTTAAATTAGATCGCCAGCTTTTTTTTTTGAAATATTAATTTTCAATTTTGAATGGTTTTAATAGGT
>JAQFXT010000575.1:0-31785 GCA_034683725.1 Strigamia crassipes
GTGCGGATCGCGCTTCTTATCGATGAGAAACTGTCCGGCAAACTGAGAAGGCAGGCAGTCGTTGCAATTTTTTCGTTCGTGATTTCGCTAGCATTTTCGTCCAAAATTCGTATTGTTTCCGCGTAGAAAGCGAGATGTGTTTGAAGATCGTCTTCGGACTTTAGACGTTTCGTCATTAGGCCGCTTATCATTGTGGCGATCTTCGTGTCACCCGTATCGTCGTGGATCTCCTTCAGTCTTTTCCACATCTGGTATGCTGTCGAAAGTCCTCGCAATGGCTGGCATAGGCTGGATGAAATCGAAAGTAGGAGATCGGCTGTTGCGTCCGCGTCTTTGTCGTCCCATTCTTCGGCCGCAATCTTGGTGGCTGGGTCCTTTGGGTCGATCGTTGGGCGCGTTGATTCGACGGTAAGCATTTTCCAAGTTTTGTTCTTGTGGCAAAATGCTTTTAGTTGCATGCACCATGTGCTGTAATTTTCGTTATTCAAACGTTCGATTCTTGGTGTGTCCGGCATTTCGAAAATGTTGTGATTCGGATTTCCAAGTTTTTCTTGCTTCGAAGTTTTAACGATTTGCTGATAATAGTTTCAACAATTTTTGAATTACGCGCAGTGGAAGCGTGCTGGGCCCATAACCTGTCGTGAATTATGTTGTAACCGTCTTGGATGCTGCGGATGCTGCAGATCTCATCGGATGAATAAAAAGATGTGACGCGTGTAATAATTTGTTTGAACTGATTTATTAACAAAGATGGCCACTATATATAGTGACCAATGACATAACGTTGATTGGACGTTATGGGGCGATAACGTAATTGGTACGCGTTATCGCTACATGCAATAGTTTCCACCTAGCGGTGGATGTAATAAGTAACATATTCCAATAAAAATCTTAAAAAGTACGTCCAAAAGGATCAACTTATTTGAGTTGACGAGCTTTATTGTTTTGGCATAAAACCCTCAAAAACTACACATTGTGCTTGCTCAGTCAGGTTAGATTGTTTGCTTCAAATGCTTTTCAGCTTTTTGTTTCACTTTATCTGGAAAATTGTAATATCATTTGCTTCGAGTGAATTATGTTTTTTGTTGGCATCACCGCTCACTTTATCTGGATAATTGTGATATCATTTTGCTCGAGTGAATTGCTTTTTGGCATGTTACCACACGCTTCACTCTATCTAGACAAAGTGTTATCACTTACTACTGAACAAACGCGGCATCCATGTGTGACTTTGGTGTTTTACCACGTGTATTGCAGGGAAGCGTTATGGGGATTTGCTGTTGTCACAACAAACAACGAACCAGTTTTTATTTCCGGAATTCAAAATTGAAATTTTGCCATTAAAAGCTGTATACTTTAGTTCACTATATTGTATTTGTTTATTGCTTTCACATTTCAGGATTAATTCAAGGGTCACTTTGAATGTCGGGCTCTTTGATGCACGAGATGAAATTGAAAGTGGATCCTTATATTACTTAGATTTCCAAGTGACAAACAAATTTTTAATCTTACTCAGCATCTTGAGGGTGCTATCGGATTTCGATTATTCAATGCCATATGACCTCGTTTCAGTTTTAATCTTTAATATTTTTTTCGCGCCCCATCTAGAAAATGGAACTCATATATATACATCGATTAATAATTTTACGATTATTCTTTACTGTTGGGGAAATTTGTAATGACTAACTAAGACTGGAATTTATTATCGCAATGCGACGACATATCGAGTCTTTAGCAGTTCAGTTCTGCTTGAATTGTTCTTATGCAAAAAATAATGTCTTTAAGCTTAATTTCCATATAGATGATTCGAATCTTACTACACACGCCGTTGTGCACAATTATCTGTTTTTTTTTCGATGTTATTTCATTAAATTAAAAAAAAGAATGGGAATTTATTATTTTGTTTCTTAATGCTTTGAAATTCACAAAGCACAAAAAAGTCAGTGACTGATGTCATTCATTATTTCATAAAATTGTGATTGGAACTAAAAAATATTTTTTTTTTTTTTTGTTCTTAAAACCATTTTTATTTTTTTGAAAGATGGTTGGTTTCTTGGGAACAAATGGGGCTGATATTGTTTCCTTGCTTTTCGATCAATTTTTTTTTTTTTTGTGCACAGCAAATTGCAATCATTCATTCCAATATTCAAATTCCAACTGAATTCACAACGTGAGAAGAAAACCAATACCTTTTCGGATAAAGGAGAGAAAAAGAAATTAATTTAGAATAATCTTGGAAAGCAGTTTGTGTTTAATGAAGATGCAGAGATTTTGAAATTGATTGCTACATTCACGTGAATAAACAATTTTGCTAAAAAAAAAAACAACTTGAAAGGTCAAATGTTAATCTTGTTGTCAATGAAAGGGTATAAAAATAACTTTTGATTAGTAATCAGTAATCACCAAGGGTAGATTTTTAAGATTCTAGTGTGTAATCCATCCAATCTATGATTAATAGCGGACTCTGCTTCTAATGAAGATCCTATTGACTTCTGTGAAATTAAGTCTGTGCGTGTACATCCAGAATTAGTGATCTTGGCACAGCTCTCGGCAAACCATCACCATAAACAATATCTTGTTGATGGTGTACAAATCAGTTACAAAACAATATAGTTAAGTCATTTAAAGACACACTATAAAATTTGGCTTTAATAATTGCAAAATTGATTTAAATATACAATTCGCTAACATATTCTATAAAAACAAAAACGTATGTATGAAGGTTATATGTGCTTATTTGAATTGAATTTCTCAAATCCCCTCAAGAAGAACAGGAAAAGTTTACATAGTGTAAGTTATAAGTAAATGTATTTAAATTGCAAAGTTGTTCGCCGATAATTCGCGTCTTCTGCTTATATAAACATTTGTGCTCAGAACCGGTTGGAGGTTTTGCCGAACCTTGGGAAAAAGTTAAACGTGGGGCCCCAAAAGTGTGGGATCCCTCTGAGCGTGAAAAAAGTCATTAGTAGAGGTCTCGATCAGGGTTTTTCTGAATGCGAGGTCTCGGTTTGGGTTTTCTCCAAACGCGGGGTTTTGGTCTGGGGTCTCTCTGAACGCAGGTTCTCGGTTTTGGTTTCCTCTGAACGCGGGGTCTCGGTCTGGGGCCCGAAAAACCGATATTTGAGTCTGGCCCTTTTTGTATGCCTATACAAACATTGTAATAGATATTTTGTTTGCTACTTTAATTTGTGACAGATTGGTCTATTACTCTGAATTACTCATGCATTCAGTTTTAAGATCTAGACAGGGTTTTGCATTCGGACGTTGAGTCTGAATACAAACTTTGAGATTTAATTAAGCAAATTTGTTGATCCAATTACTAATTGAATTGAAGAGAGTGAATGTTGTTCGATATTTTGCAAGTAAAATGGAGGAAGTAGGTACTATGTATAAATGAACAGGCTTTTTATTTTATTTTAAACAAGACAAAATGGAATATTTTTTGGATTTGAAAGAGAATTTTAAATTTTTATGTTGCGTTAGTTTTTATAGAGGGCGCACATTTTGTAAGGAAGTGCAACATTTAAGTTCTTGTTGCAAGTTTATGCTTGAGTCAATGGTTTCACATGTGTTGCTTGTGTAAAAAGGTACACATACACCCATTTGCAGCATAACCAAGTTAGAAGACAAGGGTTGGATGGTAATTGTTTTTCTCTTCGTTTTTTTCCTGTTTGGTCTATTAAGTTTGAGCAATTTTTTTTCTGTGTTTGCTTGGGTTTTGCTTTGGAAAAAAACCAGTCGAGCTAACTAAGTTTCAGTAACAAAGCTGTTGTTAATTCTTTAGGGTGTTGCAAATTCAAAAAAAGTTTTTGATATTGCAAATAATGCAATTATTAAAGTATCTGTAAAAATCTGTAGTGTTGATATTTTTAGAACAAAACTATTAGAAGCTTGCTCAGCCAAGAAATGTAGCAGCAACCATTGAACAACAAACATGCAATTCAACCGGTTTTTGCAGATGTTCTGGGCCCACATACTGTTGGGGATTGTCACAAGCTGGAACGATTTTGTCGAACTGCAGAGAAGCTTAACTTAGCTTTAAACTGGAAATGCCAAGGGGCAAAAAAAATTCAAGCTCAAATATCTGAGCCATTTAAAATAAATGGATCCATTCTTTTGGTATCTCAGCAGATTGAGCGCCGAATTTTCAAAAAAGTGAGACTCAAGATGGAGGATGTCGACAAATGTGTCGTCAGACATTGCAAAACGGCTCATTTGGCGCAGTGATGTGAAAGCTATTAGAAATCAAATCAAAATTATATAAATACACTTGCAATCGATTAGAAATCTTGATTTCCAATTTTTCAATAAATTTTTAGGAAAAGTCAATAAATTTGTAGAACTTTTCAATGAGTTTGTTGGATTTTTCAATGAATTTGTTGGACTTTTTAATGAATTTCCAAGTTTTTTCATTGAATTTCTAAAACTTTTCAAAGAGTTTTTTTAAACTCTTTGATTAATCTTTTAGACTTTTCGATTAATCTCTTAGACCTTTCGATTAATTTTTTAAACTCTTTGATTAATCTTTTAGACTTTTCGATTAATCTCTTAGACCTTTCGATTAATTTTTTAGACTTTTCGATTAATCTTTTAGACTCTCGGATTAATCTTTTAGACTCTCTGATTAATCTTTTAGACTTTTTGATTAATCTTTTAGACTCTCTGATTAATCTTTTAGACTGTTTGATTAATCTTTTATATTCTTCCATAAATTTTTATTGTCTTACTAAGATTAATATTTTATTGAATTTCTAGGACGTTCCAAGCATTTCTCACATTTTCTAACGAATTGCTGACATATTTGTTGAATTTTTATTAGAATTTTACATGCTGTGAAATTCAGTAATACCAAAAAACAGCAAATTTTCAGATTTTTAAATCTCAAGTACGTTTTTTCTAATTGGAAACTCCTCAATCTCAAACATCAAAAATTATTCTGAATTTAGTTTGTAACAACTTAACACATTTACTAGTGGTTAATGCTAAAACCAACACAAATAAAATTAACTTATCGTTCCATTAGATCTTTATTTTCTCTTGTGTTCGTGTCATTTCTGGGAATGATGTTTATGGCACCAGGGTGATGGCATTGTCCTCTATTTGGAGTGTTACCACACAATAAAAACTAAGCTGTTTTGCCATAGTGCAACACAAATAATGAACTGCATCATTCACAAAAACACACAATTCCACGAGTTTTTGATCCAAATTATTTATGAAATTCAAAATAACAATGAAATGGATAAAACTAATGTTTTCCTTCATTTTTGACAAAGCAGCCGACTGTAATGCACATCCATTAAGATTTAATTGTACTCTCCAAACGGCACGACGCACGTTTTTATTTCCATTCCTAAATCTATAAACTCCAAATGTTTTTTTATTTATTAAATAGCAATGTAAATGCATGCAGCTGGTTGCTACTTCCACTCAGTTGCTGATGTGTAATAACATCAAGTCTGAAGACTCGTTTCACTTACTCGTGATATTAAGGGTATATTCCACTTAAATGAAATTAGTCCTCTGTTGGGCAGAGTGTTTTTTTCCTCAAATATAATTAGCAATTTGGGATTTTTGCACCGAAATCAATGGAGGAGACTACAGATTCGAGTGATTTAATTAGTTTTCTACTCGTGCCTTATCTTTTGCACAAATTGAAGTAACGCTAGTTTCATTTTTTTTATTTCTGTCGTTTTATTTTTTAAGACGACCAATTAATTTCAAACTCGGCTTTTGCTGAAATGTCGTAAAAATTTTGTTTTCTTTCTCGTAGACACCAGAAAGAGCTAATTTCAATCAAGTCTTTTCACTTGGGTGTCATTGTTAGCCATTCAAGTTGGATAACCCAACACTCGCTGTTTAGAAGACTCCTACAGCGCCCCTTTTGGTTCTGCTATAAACTTAAAAGCTTCTCTTGATTATTGCCTTTGCTTCATTCTTAATGGGTCGTGAGTGCTGCCAATAAAGGTCCAAATTAGGAACACCGATAATTTAGCCTTTATTTTGACAAAGGTCGTAATTATTAATTATTGCAGGAACGTCACGTGTATTCATTTCTTATCACCGCGTTTGTTTTATCATTTCCTCGTTGAATTGGAAAACCTAGAAAGTATTATTTTATTGTAATTTCATTCTATTGTGTTTTGTATTATGCATCACAAACAAAGCACACTTGTACGAAATAATAAATAATAAGATAAAAGAAATAAAAAAAATTACAGAAAGAAATATTTACTTTATGAAATTAATATTGTTGCAACAAAAAAAATTGGTGTTATTTAATTAAAACCGTCTAACATATTGGAGCAACATTTTTCTGTCTCTTGGCATTTATAGCTTAAGGTTAAGCAAGGTTTTCCTGCATTTTAGCAAAAGTGCTTCTGCATGAGGTAAACCCAAACAGAAAAGGTGATGATGCTGTCTTCAGACATTTTGTGACTTGTATATCAGCAGTATTTGGTGTGATTTATTGGAAATATAACATCATTTCAAGATGTGGGTCCACATGATCACAATTGGGCATCGTATTGATATCTAGGGTCAGGGATGGGCAAGTGTGTGTCAGGATGTGTGATAAATTACATCTGGTGGTAAAAAAATTAATCTATTTCTTTTGTTGGAGTTTTGACATGCACTTTGGGAATTTATGGTTAAAAGAAATGTGGGATTGACTAAGGGTGTATGATGCTGCACGTTTTTTGGAACTGTTTGGAAAGATTGTGGCAAGAGTTAGACGTTTTACTTCACTTTTTATTCGGGAAGTGAAGCAACTGTGAAGATAGTTTGGCTCTGATGGATGCAAAACACATGTTGGCAACACGCAGCAAGACGTGCCTTGCTACGTATAATTTGATGTCAAGACTGTGACATTTTGAGCTTTGTTTTGTTTTGTGTTTTATTTTTTGTTGCAACTGGAAGTAAAGTACGAATTTAATTAATTGATGACAGATGAAGATGTCAAAAGAGTTTCCTGCGTTTAGACAAATTCTATTATGCGGCTTTTGATTTGGTGCATAATTGCAAATTTGGCTTATTAAATAAAAAATTTAAAGTTTATTTCATTTTTAATACGTGTTAGAAACTTGAAGGATTATTATTTGGTGAAATGCAAGCGTCTAAGAATGCTGGAAAATTTGTTTTTCTCTTTAGGTTTTAAATGAACGATTTCTTCGGTAGTTCACACGATTTCTTATCGGTTTTTTTTTTTTTTGGCAAACGATTTCTCGATAGTATTATTTTTTCTCTGTTCTTTAAAAGTAAAAATATTCTACTTGATGGTTTATATAATGCACAAAATTTTGCTCATAACTCAACTAAGATATCTATCTACATGGAAATGCACTTTCAAAGATTGCTAGTGCAACAATAAATATAAAAAAGTGTTTTCATTCACTCAAATAAATATCTTTCAAACTTCTTGTACTGAAATTCGACAATTTAATTAACCGAAGTTAAAAACTTTGTCAGAAATGAATGATCATCTCTTAGAGCTTCATTGAGATAACAATACTCTCTTCAAATACATCACTTAGATGTCGTTCTTTACCAAAATATCAGTAGCACAAATCTTGTCTGTGCTGTATGTAAAAATTCATAAATATTACTTAAAGTTACCTCGACGTAGCACATTCGTTCTAATGTACATGGCTTGATGGATGGTTTGAATAGGTGATTATGAGTACAGCAAACTAGAAGGAAGTGCCTTGTTTTTGATCGAAGTTTCAATCTCGTAAGCGTAGTAAATCAACCTTAGGCGGCATGACAACACACTTTCTGATCTTTGAAAGAATGGCGGCTTCACTGCAGCACTTTCTATTCACTGAGAGCTGATAAGATGGTAATCGTTTTCTGAGAATTTTCTAGATTGGCAGCTTTTAACTCGAGGAATAAAATGCTATGTTTGCTGCAAAGTTGAATGTTAAAGTTGGAAGACACTAGAAAACGATCGTCATGTTAATTTGGAATGTTGAGACAAACTTTATTCATAGCCACAAGGTGGTGCTAACAGGGTAGGGTTACAAATTAATCACGAAGACATGCAAACACGATATTGGAGTAAACACTCCAAGTACCCCCTTATTGTAAACTCAAGGAGACAATGGAATAAGACACAAACAAAACACAGTGTACATTGCTCAGATATGAGCGAAACTCGAACGTTCAAGAAAGGAACGGCAATGACTAACAAGGTGACAAAATGAAATAAAGGGTATCACAAAAAATACTAAAAATTCAATAAACATCAACCCAACACACACACATATGCGGATTCTCCTCACACACTGAATCCATAGTAGCTCGTTCCAGAGTGCTTATCGCGGTGCGGCCGTGGACTTTGTGCTTTAGCAGGACACTGCGCTGTGGTTGGGAGTTCTGATGCCAAAATTAACGGTGTTGGGGCCAGAGCCAAAGCAGGGGCCGGAGCAGTGACTGGTGCTGGGACTGAGGAATACTTCTGCCGGTGTCTTCTTTGTTGAGATGTGCGGAGTTGACCGGCACAAATGCAAGATGCGAGTTACTGCATCATGAAGAGAATAATGTAATGACATAAATTTATCAACCTGTTGTTTGAATGTTTTGACAAATCCTTTAACAGCGTCGTTTGTTGCCGGATGGTAGGGTGGAGAGAAGGTTTGTCGAATGCCATTTGTAAAAACTCTCGGAATGTGGCTGCCGTAAACTGTGGACGGTTGTCCAAGTGTATGTGGATTGGGAGACCATTGCGGTGTTGACAGTCGTTGCGTCGGTGACCGGTGGATCCACAGGACATGCATTTTTTGGATCCTTATGACGATTTGTTGGGATTAGACGGTTTGCCCGAGTCATTTGAACTCTTGCCTTCTTGTGAGGGGCGTTTAGAATAGCTCGAATTGCACTTCTCGTGCACTTTGGAAACGGCGTATTGGTGGAACTCGAATGGAGCTCTGCAACTTCTTTTGCTGTTGTCTTCATCGTGATCGCTGCCTGTACCACTTTGGTGTGGTTTGCCTTCCCTTGCGTGACGAGCGTGCGTTGGATGGGCTCGGACAGCAGTCTGGAAACGAAACAATTGCAGAGGTGTATTGGTAAATCGTTGCCGTAATCGCAATACTGCATCAGTTTTGACAATGTCAGGGCATATTCGGCCATTGCCTTGTTTGGTAGTTGAACTCGCTGCTGGAACTTCACTCGCTCTGCTAAAAGAAGTGGTTTCGGATTAGAATAGGATGTTAATAATCCGATAAGTTCCTCGAAAGTTTTGTTGATGGGCTTCTTTGGCAAAGCCAAATCTGCAAGACGCTCATATGTCTCCCCTCCGACACTCGAAATTAAAATTGCAACTTTCTTCTTGTCGTCGACAATGTCCGCGCACAAGATGAAACTTTGCACCAGCTCTACGTAATGCGACTAGTTGTAGTTTGTGCTAAACTTCTGAAAAACTTTTGAAACAGTCCAGGTGGTGCAGCCATTATTTGAGATAAAAGGGGATAAAAACAGTGAGTCGCGAAAACAAAAGTGTAAAATTTCGAGGCTAACATACGGTCCGCGAGGTCACGAGTCCAAAAAGTGGTCAAAAAACGGTCAACAGTTCATAAAAGGTTGCAGAGAGTTCTAGTTACAATTCCTGGGTCGATTGTTCACCATTCCTTATCGCCAATTTGCTAGGTTTGCTGCAAAGGTGACTGTTAAAGTTGGAAGACACTAGAAAACGACCGGCATGTTAATTTGGAATGTTGAAACAACCTTTATTCATAGTCAGAAGGTGGCGCTAACAAGGTAGCGTCACAAATTATGCATTCAAACACGATATTGGAGTAAACAATCCATAAAATCTTTGTTTTTTATTTGCTGACAGGTAAATAAAGCTGAAGTGTTAGCACGTCTTGAGCATGTGTTTTCATGTTTTCAACGAGTTTAAATTAGAAACTTGATTGGATTTAGGAGTTGAGCTCAATTATGCCGGTAAACACATCGCAGACCATTATTTTGTGTTTGTTTAACTCCAGCACTCAATCAAGGAATCCATTTGGTGATTAATTTGTAATTTAATGCGATTTAACACGTTATCAATTCAATTCATTACAAGGTTTTAGGTTTATACACACACCATATTTTAGACGTGTGCAAGCTTTAATCTAATTTCGAATTTCGAATGAATTGGATGCACTGCAGTGAAGTTAGCATAAAACGAGAGAACGTGCACAGGCACAGTAGGATTCGTTCTCTACCTTTAGTTATTATTTCT
Organism: Strigamia crassipes; assembly: GCA_034683725.1. Lineage (NCBI taxonomy): Eukaryota > Metazoa > Arthropoda > Chilopoda > Geophilomorpha > Linotaeniidae > Strigamia > Strigamia crassipes. Next base: position 10,226 of record JAQFXT010000575.1, read on the forward strand.
TTTTATATTGTGTTTATGTGAAGCAATTTCAATGGAAATAGATAGGTGGAAAAAAATGTATCTATTCAAGTCGTGCGCGTTACACGTTGCACAGGGAGACGAAATGCATTAAAACGCGAGATACACATCATATGTACTTTTTAGTTTCTATGGTTACCGGGAAAATTTCTGGGGAATTCCTGCCATTCTCGGTTGCTGCACAAATTCAATGGGCTTTAATTTGATTTATTCCATTCAGCAAAAATGGGATGACGGTTGTTTTGTATTCGTGATTAGCAGCTGAAATTGTAGTTTATTTGATTTTTTCTGTTTAATGGACAACACAGGTTTAAATACCGTATTTTTGCACCGAGACTGTAATAGAAAATTAAAGTGGGGTCAAGATTGATGGGGTCAAATTGAAAGATATTGATTTTTTGATAGTTTTTTTTTAACAGTTGTGGAACTTTATCTTTTTAGAATACTGTATGTGATGTGCCATAATATCAAATTTGCTATGTCCTAAATTATGGTTTTTATTGTGTGGATGTTGCATAGCATTGCACATTTGCAACATATGGGGTTGCAGAATGGAAATAGTTCTCTTTTAAGGACCATTAAATTAAATTTATTATTTTACTTTGATAGAATAAGGTACTAAAGTGATAACTAAACTTGTCTTTAACTTTTCACTTCAAACGACAAAGAATTACTAATTAGATTCATTATGTGTGCAGTCTTTACTTTAATAATTGGATTGAGCAATGTCTTGTTTTACTTTTTATTTTGTTCGCTTGCTTTGGTGTACGCTCTTGAAAAAGAATGTGCAGCACTATAAAAAAAAATGAAGGGCATTGCAGTAACATTTGTTGATAAATTAGCAATTTGAAGATGTTATCCTTTTTTTTATTTCTAGCAGTTTAATATAAAAAAATTACCGGAAAAGAGATATCTTTAAAGCCGTAATAGCACACGGAATGTGAGTGGTTGGAAAACTGGATGCTTTGTATGAAAATCAAAGCATAGTACCAACTAAATGCATTATTTTAGATTAAAGGGGCCGTGAATTTTTTACGGCAAGATTATGTATCACATCTTTTATTTCTTTAGTCGTTTGGATATATGAATGAAATTTAAAAAAGAGCTTTGAAACTTGTGGTTTAAAAGAAAGGACGTAATGAATAGTACTATCACATTTTTTTGGATGGGTAATAGATAAAACAAACTTCACCTGGGTAGATAAAAAGAAGAACGTGTTTTCTTTCCTCACCAACATTGCATCAGATCAATGAAGCTGAAACTCGAAACCATAGCCCACAGTGAGTGTTGTGCGTGTCCATCGCATCTTCACCTGCCACTTTGGCTTTGCGTCGCAGTACATCCCTTTCTGCGAGCCATATAAGTATGAAAAATGTGTTGTAATAAATTATTCGCTTTCATGTACGTGTAATGTTACATGCTGTGGGCAGATGCACTTGCTGGACCTTTAAAAGCAATTTTATTTCGAACAAATTTTGAATGTTGTAGTCATTGAGAGCACGTTATATTGCAATTTATGTAAAAATAAATGAACAATGATGGGGGTCGATAGGGTGGCTTTAAAAGGCATTTTCTGTATAAGTCTCTTGAAATCAATTTATTTGACATCAAATTTGTTAATAAAAATAATGGATTTGTTGTCAAGTCAATTGATTTTGAATAAAATGGAGTTGTGTGATGTGATCAGAAGTTATTTGAACTTAAATTGCACAAACTTATCATCGATCTGCCATCGGAAATATAAGAGGCTGAATATGATTACCAAAGCCCAAATTCGATTTTCAGTTTGTATGTAAAAATGTCATTTGCTGCCTCCGAAGTAGTTGAGGAAAATCAAAAAATCGAAATAACCAGTTTAATTTGTTTGGCTCTGAGTGCTCCTAACATTTAGATAGGTAAATTATTGCAATCCAATTTGTATTGACGTAAGAAAATAAACAAATAGAAATTGAAGAATTCGGCAATGTGTATTTTTTGTAAAATCTAATTTGGACATTATGTCTATTTGTCAACCTGATTACGGTAGTTTATTTCACTCTTTTGTATGATTAAGCATTTAGTTCAGCTTAGGTTACCACACAATTAAGTTGTGGTTTGGCCTGTCTAATTCATACGTCAGTTTGTACCCAATTTGAAAACATTGGTTACACGTTTCCAGATATCAGTTACAACATTGTTGCGTTTAGAATTAGATAATGAGCGAGTTATGTTGTCACATTGTTATCTGAATTGAAATGATAATGGGGAAAACGTGTCTGTTGTCACTGGTATCAGATGACAACAAACTCGTGTGCTTAATTAATGAATTTTTTAATTTTATGTTTTATCGTTACCGAAATGGAGTCCGAGGTTCTTTGCGGAGGAGGTAATTTAATGTATGCAAATAATCACCGAAGAGAACACAAGAAACAATTGTTATTACAAACTGGCTTATGTTTCAAGCTTTCAGTCATAGTTTAAAGATTTTTTCAATTCATTTTTCAATCAACTTTAGGCTTTTATCGGACAAAGCAGGTTCACTTTTGTTGATACATTTTTTTTCCCGTCAAACCAAATCCAATTTTCTTGTGTCTTAGGGCTGTCTTTGTTTTTTTTTTTTTTTTTTTTTTTTTTTGTTAGGATGGATACAAATTAGGGTGAAATTGACTACTTATCAATTTATTGCCTTGCTTCACCGGAAATACTATAGTTGGATTCTTAGATGTGATTACTTTTAGTTCAATAGCAATTTTTTTCATGTATACAATAATTCTTTCTTTTGGCATAATGCATTCGATTCCTTTGGTTTTCTGTCGAGAGTGAAAACAAATATAAACCATATGTTTATAGATGAAAAAAAAATTCAATATTGGTGAAAACATTGAAATTTTCACAAATGGATATTATTATTGACAACTTAAAGTAATCAAAAACTCATGGAAAAACCTCTGTGATTTTATTCTGCATCCAGTTCGTTACATTATGGTGTTTGATGTTTCCACTTTTATAGTTCTTAAACTTTTTTAATTCACACTGAAATAAATACAATTGAAAACTCAAACTGACAAGTGAATTTTATGAAATTATAACTAAATGAGATTGGCTGTTTGTTTTGCCGTCTGACAAAAGAGAAAAAAATATTCATAGTGCTTTAGCTCATTTCTACATTTATTTACATCTTATTTTTCACAAAAATTTGACGGTAATTTTTTCTTGCGTGTTTATTATTTTAAATGTATGTTTGAACTTGCATTTTTAGCAAAGTTACAAGTGACAGTTTTCTGTTATTTTGGTTGGAAAATGTGCCCGAGTGTCAAATTATCATGTATGTGCCTAAACTGAAAAATAAATCGAAATAGTAGAAAGTAAAAACCATTGGCTTCAAACCACATGCTACAGATAATAAGTTTGTGCATTATATAAATGGAGAAAAAGTATATTTTATTCATTATATGAATGTAAAAAATTGAATTATCATACACAGAATTTTTTTGTTAATGGTAAACTAAAAAATAAAAAAAAATTACATTACTTTTTTTTTTACATTTTATAACAATATTTTCCAAAATTTTGCTTTAAAGCAAACATTACTGAATCGGATCAACAAAACTCCAATTCCTTAAATATTTTATTACGAGTAATTTTTTTAATTACAAACTCATAAAGAGAACTATTTTTTACATTTCTTTTATTTTTTACTTAAAATATGAAATTCCAAAATACCAAACTTCTTTTTGAACGCATTAACGCCAAAGTGGCGCCACTACTTTAGTACATAATTCATTTTTACTTGAATTACAGCCACCAACACTTACAGTTACTTAAGCATCAATACACTCTTTAAAACGAGCCTGCATTAAAAATAAAATTATTTTTTTTTTACATAAAGATATAAAGCACAGAGTGAAAACTGGGATTTGAAATGAATATCACACAGACTAGTGTTTTTTGAAAATCGATGTTGCAGGAAAGCAAACATTTTGACTCCATTTGTTTTACCAGTTAAATTGATGTTATTTGCACTCGTGCTATTAATTCTAGTGTTTGTTTTGGTTGACTGAGATGAGGTGCCAAGATTGTGGTTTAATTCATCACATCTTTTCAGGTGAAATTGATAAAAGTCTTTTCCTGTATCGATTTTAATTGTGCGTGGGTAAAGTTTAATTATACTTGGGATTAAGTCGTACTAAGTGCTTGCCCCTTTAATGAAATTCACCATTTGGCTCGAGATTAATTTCCAAGCAAGGACATTACTGTGATACAAATGTTGTAAAGTCAAAGGAACATGTTCTGGCTTGAACTTTTTTATTTTACATATCAAAATCATCGCGAGAAAAAGTCACGTAGTAATGTACTATTTGTTTTTAATATATCTTTCTTAGAAAACCTATAAATCACTCACGCTGCAACTTGCTCCCTCCATAGACCACCAGTCCAAAGCAATGCTCAGTATATTGAAAAGGTGAAGGCAGGTGCACAAAACTGTAAAATGCTTATTTGATTTTCTATACTTGGATGTAAAATCTGAAAAACGAATTATGGTTATTGTTTTCTTTTGTTTTTTCTTCTAGATATTCTTGGCATCAGTTCTCCATCGTTACCAGCCAAATTGCCGGACATACGAATTTTATTGAAGCTGTGCGCGATAACTTACAAACTCCGGATTTCCGGTATGAAATTCTTATTGATGTATAACGTTATAGGAAATCATAGCAAGGAAAAAAATCAATATACCAGTTTTCGTTTTACCAGTAGCTTATCACACGTGTATAAAGTTGGTTGCTTCACTTAGTTTCGGCTTCTAGATGCAATGAAGAAGGAATAATAACACGATTTTACCTGATGTCTGCTTTTTATTATGTCCAGAAGGAGTGATCACGTTCCTAACTCGGTTCGTTTGGTCTCTGGACCGTCCGTGTTATTCCCTCGGTCAGATAGATGTGGTACTTCGTCTGGCTAATAATATCATCTGGCTGGTCGCAAGGCGCTGTTTATGGCGTGCCGATTGGGATACCAATTGTGCATGCTTCTCTTCACTCGTCTTCGCACGACCACAAGTTTTACAATCGACCATTTCTTTTTTTTTCTGTTCCTCTGCTCCTCTTCTCTCTGTCTCTCTTTCTCTCATTCCCATCGTCCGCTTGCCACATGCCTCTAGTGACCACATGCGACCCCTGGACATTACACAACTGTATCTCAGCATTCTTGGGTCACACACAGTTCAACATTTGATTCCTGTAAACCCAAAATGGGAAGATTATCAATTCTTAAAGTGGTGTTTGTTTGATATTACTTTACTGCATTATTGTGCATTTGACCACACAATGTTTGTTTATTTAACCATAATGTTATTTTTCAGTCATTGGCTAAAAGATTAATGAAACATGCATTAAAATTTGGGATTGGAAGACAGAGTTTTTAATGTAAACATTTGTCAGCACTAATTGAAAATACTTCTATTTAAGTGTGCAAAAAGCTTTGAATGCAAATTTTTAACAGTTTAGGTAGTGCATTCGAATTTTGTGGCTTAGTAAACAGTAACCTTTTAGTGACACTTCAGGAAATCGGCAAAAAGCTGAATTTATTCTGAACCAAACGCTTTGAATTGATTTTGAATGCATCTACTGCCATGTTTGTGTCAACAATTTCACACTTGCTATTGTTCATCTTTGCAACAAATCGTTTGTGCATTCAAAATTCTTGTTCTCGCAAAGGTTGGCAAAAATCTGTACAAGGACAGCATTACAATATTCTATTCTGTATTTCTGACTGCTGTCGAATCAAGAAAATTAATGATGTTAAGAGGGGCTTTGGCACAAAGCATGTGATGATTACGCCGCATTAATCAACTTGTTGTTTTTCTTGGTTGAACTTCACTGACCACTCCAGTCAAGAACTGTGTAGATGGCAGTTCTTGAGTTTAATTTACTCGTTTTCAATCTTCCCAACAGGTTTGTCTTATTAAGTACAATTTCTCTGGATACGAACAATTTGGAGACGATGCAAACACAGTTGTCTAAACTGCGCAACACAGACACGCGAATTATTTTGCTGTATGCCACGAGAGATGAAGCAATCGACATTGTGAGTGCAGCTAGAGGCCTTGGCCTTATGGAACGAGATTACGTGTGGATCGCGACGCAATCAATTATCGGAAACACACCTGAAACGCCACCAGCTAATTTCCCATCAGGGATGCTAGGTAAGATCAATAACCACGGTTTAAATTTCCGTGTTTTGATCCCAATGTTTATATTATAATATTAAAACGACACGTTTGACGATTTGCTGTTTTACAACGTTAAACGTGGAGAAAATGTGGAAAGTCGATACGTTTCTTCGGTCTAAGCAACAATAAAGCAGTGCTGGTGTAAGTCTCGCTGGGGACATCCAAACGGTTCACCGAGGGAACGGAATAGCCAAGCTTGAGTCAACTTTTCTAAGAAACTGTCAAGCGTTTTAAGATAAACGAGGGCGAGTTCTCTTAAGTTTACCCTCGATTTAAGAATTCACCGTTTGGAACATTGGATTTATTGATTTCTTTTGGAAATATTGTTTTAGATCTAAACGCATCATAAAATTGAAATTGAAAAAAAAAAATATTATTTTCTTTTTTAATTAGGAGTTCATTTTGATACTGGAGAAGACGGCTTGCAGAACCAAATCGAAAAAGGTGTTAAAGTGTTTGGTCACGGTTTGGAACTTTACGTAAACAATCCTCATTTGACGAAAAATGTGAGCGTACAGCCCAATCTGTCTTGCAGCGGAAAGGGAGCTTCGCAATGGCTATCTGGCGAAGTGTTTTATAAGTAAATGGAAATGATGTGAAAATTAATTGTTCTGTCACTGACATAGTTGTTATTAATGAACTTCTCTGTCTTGTGCTCGTGGTTCGATTAACGGGTTTTATTTATGCCTGCAGCTTCCTACGCAATGTGAGCGTTAGTGTCGGTGGCAGCAAGCCCAATTTAGAATTCAACGTTGATGGAACCATTAAATATGCCGAGTTGGAGGTGATGAATCTTAACTTAAATCACCGCTGGGAAAAGGTACGTGGTTTCAAGTTGTTTATTTTCTATTGTCATTTATTTCTTTTTGTCAAGTGGAGACACGAATTTTTAGCATTTTTGGATGGTTTTTTATCGTTTGTTTTATGGTTAATTTAGTTTAACTGGGACGTTATTTGTATCAAGATCAATGAGATTTTATTCATTCTCTCGGGTAATTGCTTCCGTTTTAGATGCTAAAGCTATCAAAAAGTAATTTTGGCATTCATCAAATTGGGAATCTGTTGTCGGCACAAGTGACTTCATAGATCTGAATGTGCAGCGAGGAAATGAAACTTAAAGAGGAGAGTTGTGACCCTTGCAGAAAAAGTGAAGGATGAAGTGATTACTGGTTAAAAATAGCACTAGACGTTGACTTATCGATATTTATATATTACTCACACTTCAAGGCAATGATTCTTCTAGTTTTACAAATATAGAACTATTATAACAATGCTTTTTCTATTTGTGGCATGACTGTGCATCAATCTGTATAGAAAATATGATAAATACTATAAATTCTCTGGTTATACGCGGCTCCCATTAAACCTCTGACTTCTATTTAAGTTGAGGAAAGCTAAAATTTGTCAGTAGTGCACGGGTCTCTATTATAATTTAAATTATTTCAATATTCCTGTAAATTAATAATATTTATCGGTTTAAGTGATAATATTCGTACATTTTTTTGAGTATTTTCTCGCACTTAAGTGTAAAGGGAAAATAATTAAAAAGTATTTGCAAATATTATCACTTAAACCGATAAATATTATTAATTTAGGGGAATGTTGAAATAATTTGGAGGTGACAGCGATTTACATGTTTCTCAAAATTGGTTTTAGTGCAAACACAACATGAATAACAATGTATACACACCATTAATACGCTGGTTTCTAGTAGAGCGTAGGGAAAAATTCCATTTTGCTTATAGAGCACCTGCGAACAACCAGGGGATTTCTGGTGTGTCTTTTTGTTTGAAGTTGTTTTACTGCGCAAACTAAAAAAAAAGGCAACTTTTGCTCTAATTGTTTTCTTAATGAATGCTAACAAACAAAAACCGAAATATGTGATTTAATTAGATAGATTTTTCTACTTTCATTGAAAGGTAGGTTTCGAATGAAACCACAGGCAAAGGCAAATGTCAGTAGTTGTTTGTTACGCACTAGCGAATCGAATTACCATTTGGTTTAGTAAATGTTTTGGCAAAACTGTTTGAAATAATTATTCTGTAATTTAAAACATCTTTAACGAGATCACTTCAGCTTTAGGTGAACATTTGTAGCAACCATACATCACGCACGTCATAAAGGACGACCCTTTGTCTCTTTTAAATTGTCCAAATTTATTTCCCGTCTAGTAAAACTGACAAATCCAAGGTGGAAAAATGACCTCAACGTGGATTGAAATTTTATTCTGAAGAAAAAAAAAAAGATTTCAGAGCACCACGAAAAGGGGCAGCGATGTTTTATGAAACTATAAATGTATTTGTTCTTCCTTTTTTGCTTTTAGATTGGCACTTGGGCAAAAGATGGACTGGATATCAAAGACATCGTTTGGCCAGGAAACTCGCACGTGCCTCCACCAGGTGTTCCCGAAAAATTTCATTTGAAAGTGATGTTCCTAGAGGAACCACCTTTCATCCATCTGTCACCCCCCGATCCTGTGAACGGTCAATGTGTCAATCGAGGCGTTCCGTGTCGTGTCGCTTCTGAAGCCGACATGGCTAAGTAAGTCTAATATAAAAAAAAGTTTTGTGAGTTTGATAAAAATGTTCCAATAATTTTTTTTTCAGGGTTAACAAGTCGATGGCATCTCGGAACGAATCTTATTTTCAGTGCTGTTCTGGTTTCTGCATCGATCTTTTACAGAAATTCGCCACCGATTTGGGATTCACTTACGAATTGTCACGGGTGGAGGATGGAGTGTGGGGAACTGAGACGGTAAGATATAGAAATGGCACGTGTTCATTCATTCATATGAATTGAGAAGTGCGAGAACATAATCCGTTTAAAGAATGTTAGTTTTATCGATTCGTCTGCGGCGCATGTTGCCAACCCACAAAAAAAGCTCAACAAAGCGCTTTTTAACACATATTAAATTCAAATAGTTTCTCCCGTTTCAAAACGATTAAATAATTATATTTTTTGAAGTTGAAAGTTTTAAAGGTAGTGTCGGGCTGTTGATCCCCCGCTTAAAACTATACATTTTATTTCAATTTATGCCGCATTCTCTCATTTATAATGTGAGCAATCAACATTCTACTAAATTTGATGGATTGCACCGTCACCACAACATGGACGATTTATTGTTGACACCATTAAACTTTTACAATTTACGCTTTTAAACTAGTGCGCATAAAGCCAACTACGGCAATTTTCTCTACTTGTAGTGTTTTTAAGAGCGTCATAATTGCTTTGTCTGCATTTAAAAGACGAACGAATACATAATGACGGTACTTTGTTGGTTACGTATTGTATGTAATGCATTACGCAATGCTGTTTTATCTGCAGAAACGCATATTAGGCTTAGTAAAGTTATTGCAACTCAAATTACTGACATGCAACTTCAAGCGAATTGCTTTATTATAGAACAACAGCCGCTCTTGTACTGCACTTTGAAATCTTTTTAATAAAAATTTCACTAAACTAACACCAATTTTAAAACGTTTTACGAAACACCGTATCTTGGACTATTTTAATTAAAATTGACAATAAAATAACACGTATAAATTCAATAATTTACAAAATGATCAATTTTTAATGCTTTTAATTGACATGCCACTAAAAGCGCATCAATGCGGTGAGCAATAAGTCAAATTTACACAACTGAGTCAATTATTGGCTTATGGTGAAAACCACGAGCAATTCCGTATCGATTTAATATACATTATGTGTATTGCATTTTGGGTGAACTTTTCTACAGATTTGTTGATGAAAGCAAAACTACTCGCCGTAAGAAGTGGGTTTATAAATTCTTCTGATAATGTATACACATTACATTTACATGACAGAAGAATTGAGTGTTCCATTTGTCATCGTGTGGCGCCCAAATCTTGCTCTTAAAGTAGTCGTAAATGCGAAATAGGACACGACTGTAGCGAGACAGAGCGATGAATGGAACAGATGGGCAGCAAGGCACTAGCTATGGCTTCTGTGCCAGCTTCTAGAATTTCTGCGTGTTTATTTACTTGGGTTATTTTATTACGTATTCCAGTCTTGCAACTGCTGAAATGTGGGAATAATCTCAAAATGAGGAAACTGACAACACGATTCTTATTTTTCTTACGCTCGTTGTCGTTGTATGTAATAAAAAGAGGCGACGCCCAGAATTTTCATTTGCTTTTTACAAAATAAAAAAAAAAAATTTTTTTTTTTTTTTTTTTTTTTTTTAATTTTCAAACGTCATACAAAGTTCATTTTTGATTTATCACTTTGATTTATCAATCGCCAGTTCTTGAGAGAGTGTAAAGCTGTTGGGTACAGGTTTAGTTGACGTGGCGTAAAAAATTCGATTATTGATTTTCGATTGGGCACTTAAAAAAATCAATTAAAACCACTAAAGTGTAAAGTTTATATCAAAATGTCGGCTTGTTTTGTTACTTTACTTTGAAGTGTCATTGAGTAACTATTAATTAAATATACAATTTTAGCAACAGATTTGTCAGATTGAGTTTCCTTCACTTTTGCCTACTATCACGTGTCACATCACTTAGTTTGACAGTAAGTATTTGGTTGGGGGGGAAATGGTTTCACGTTCTCTTTAAAATCCCAGTAGGAGTGGCTTTGCTGCATTGCATAATAATGGGACATTGCAATATGCAGATATTGACATTTCAAGTTTTTTAAAAAGATTTTTAAAAGTATCCGGTTCTTTAGTGCATTGTAAATATGAATAAAATGCACGTTGTGCAATACAATCCAAACAGACTTGAATCCGATGCCTCAAGGGAGAAATTGCGAAAATATGTTTTTGACTGAGAAGTAGTTGGATTTGAAATAAATTTTTTTTTTTTTTTTTTATAAAAATGTTTTTTAATTTATTTTATGGCGCAGAACGGGGTTTGGAATGGACTAATTGCTGCCCTCATCAATCGCAAGACGGAGGTGGTGTTTACTGCACTCAACATTAACTCGTATCGAGAAGCCGTCATTGATTTTACAGTGCCCTTTATGGAAACCGGAATAAGTTTGTATATCATGTACTTTGAATGGTGTTTTACGATATACTTTGTTATTAATTTAAAAAATAATAATAAAAGTTATGCAGCTGTGATGGAAAAAAAACTTCAAAAAAAATAATAAACAGTTAGCTTCACCCCGCTACAATTGTAGTGCGGTGAAGCCAACCTTTTAATATTCCGCTCAAGTTTTTCCCGTCCCAAAGTAATACAGTTAAGAAACATAATTTTGAAAAATAAAATTTTTTTAGAATTTTTTTAATTTTGAAAAATAAACTTTTTTTTAGAATTTTTTTAATTTTGAAAAATAAAATTTTTTTTAGAATTTTTTTAATTTTGAAAAATAAAATTTTTTTTGAATTTTTTTAATTTTGAAAAATAAAATTTTTTTAGAATTTTTTTAATTTTGAAAAATAAAATTTTCTTAGAATTTTTTTAATTTTGAAAAATATAATTTTTTTTAGAATTTTTTTAATTTTTTTATTAAAAAATATTTTTCTGTGTTTGTCTAGGTGTTGTTGTGGCTAAAAGAACTGGCATTGTGTCTCCCAAAGCCTTTCTTGGTAAGTATAGTAAAAACTCCCACGGGAATGAGTTTATGAGACGTAGGAAAATGTACAGTGCTAAACTTAGTGGAAAATCATCTTATTTTTCTTGCAGAACCGTTTGATACTATGTCGTGGTTGTTACTTCTCGTCGTGAGTATTCAAGTCGCCACTTTTGCTATTTTCTTATTTGAATGGTGCAGCCCTTCAGGCTACAACATGAAGATCCAGCCACCTAGAGGTGATTCCCATAATTTAATTGTGCTTGTCAATATTAAACATTCAATGAATTTATTTATAGATCATAAATTCTCACTTTTTCGCACGTACTGGATGGTTTGGGCAATTTTATTCGGAGCTGCAGTCAACGTGGATTGTCCTCGTGGTTACACGGCGCGCTTCATGTCCAACATGTGGGCATTGTTTGCTGTTGTCTTCCTCGCTATTTACACAGCCAACTTGGCTGCCTTTATGATTACCAGAGAAGAGTTTTACGAACTATCAGGCATTGATGATAAATTGGTATTACTAAACATTCATCTCATTAAAAAAAAAAAAAATTTATTTTAAATTTTTTTTATCTTTGAACAGCTTTTGAACCCATATTCAGTGAAACCTCCTTTTCGATTTGGCACCATTCCTTATTCCAACACGGAAGTGATCATGCAAAAGGGTTTCCCAGAAATGTACAGCTGGATGAAGAAGTTTAACAGACCAACAGTGCAGGAGGGAGTGTCAGATATTAAAAAAGGGTAACTATGGTAACCATTTCGACATCGATATACATTTGTTATAAGTTTAGGCAATATGTACTAAATGATTCGATTGTGTTTTAATTTTTTTTAATTTGTTGAACAGTAAACTAGAAGCATTTGTCTATGACGCGACTGTGCTCGATTATTTGGTCAGTCAAGACGATGAATGCAAACTGCTCACTGTTGGTGGCTGGTACTCCATGACGGGATATGGTATTGCCTTTCCAAGAAACAGCAAATACTTAGATTCTTTCAATCGATATATGATGATATACCGAGAAAATGGTAGCAATTTTGGCTTTGTACGTTAATACAATTTTAATTATCAACATTTTTCAGGCGATCTTGAGCGACTGCAAAGATTTTGGATGGCTGGTGCATGCAATCCATATAAACAAGAGCGGACATCAAGCAAGCCACTCTCTTGGAACCAGTTTATGAGCGCATTCATCCTATTAGCGTGTGGGATTCTTTTGGCATTCCTCCTCCTCGCACTTGAATATATTTATTTTAAGTATTTGCGAAAACATTTGGCAAAAAGGGACACTGGCGGTTGCTGCTCTCTCCTAAGCCTGGTGATATAAAATAAAAATTATAATTAAAAAAAAAAAAAACATTAGTTTATATCGATTTGTCAATGCAGTCCATGGGCAAGTCGCTGACATTCCGCGGCGCTGTGTTCGAAGCTCACGATATCGTAAAGCATCATCGCTGCCATGATCCAATATGCGACTCTCACTTAGTCAAGGTGACTCGAGATCTGGATTTGGCAAGAATCAAAATCAAACATTTAGAAAGAGAGTTAAAACTGCGTGGGAATTCTCCTCAAAAGAGGTACAAACTCGACTTAACACTCGTATCTACAGTAAAGTCTCTGTAATTTGAAGTACATCGGACCGGCGGATGTCGGATTACTGGATTTTGAATGCAAACTAGAACTAAAGTAACAAATCACTCTGATTATTAATACACCAACTTAGCAAAACTAATCACACAATACTGGGTACTGTACAAACAACTAGCAACTGACAGTACTGTACTGTATACATCATTTTTTCTCAGCTGCACACATTCACACATAAACAAGTCGTACCACGAAAATTTCTTGTACTGAGCTGCCGAGGGTCTGGTTACTGAACGTGTGGAACTTGCGAAGTGTCGGATTACAGAGACTCTACTGTATTAATATCTGTAGGAAGTGTTGGCAAGGCATAGAGAGATTCTTCAAATTAGATAGGACTGAAATATCCATTTTTTTTTTTACAAAATTGTAAACTTAGTTTAATTCAACATTACTTGGTTTATTTCCTTTGCATCCCTCTGCCTCTTAGCCATCACTGTCAAGAGAGAGGATGTTTATGTTTTCTGTAAGGTATAGGCCAATCATCATCCTAAAGGTAGGCTTATCAGATTAACTTTGTTTTATAGCAACAGATTTATAAATAAATAAAAATATTAATCCCTTACTTCCTTCTAATCACTTTCATTACACTAATTGGCCGTTAAGATATTTTTTTAAATTGTTATGGTTACCAGACAGAGTAAGGAAATACAAACATAGGATTAGAAACTAATTAAACCTGTGGAATCATTTTTAGATTAGCTTATTTCCCCGTAGTAGAGTATATACGATTAAAAAATTCCATTTTTTGATTTATTAAATTATTGTTTTTGCAGATCTCCTTATCATATTGGTCTCGGTTCTAATTACATTTTCAAGACCAGAGATTGGGAAGAAAATCATGTGATTTCGGTCGAATCTGTGGATTCACCGACATACTTCGGAAGACAACAGCAACACTATCATCATCACGGATATCGATGTAGTCCAGTTCCCATTGAAATCACAGAAATCGAAACAGTGCTTTAGCGAACCTAACATATTTAAAAACAAAAATTTTTTTTCCAAACAAAACATTGGCTGTTATCTGCCGTTTTACAATGAGAAATTTCACAAATGGTGTATGAAGTCGATGGTTATTACAAAAGCTGTTGTAATATATTCATTAACCAGAAAACACTTAGATTATAACAAAGTGAAGTATCGTCAAAATTCTTTTTCATATATACGGTACAAAGTGCTTGTTTTTATTTTTGGTAAAATGATGATCATTTTTGGCATGGCTAAAAGATGGAATCGGATCCGCCCACACGAAAGACGTGTTCTTTGAAAGAGAAAAGGATTTATTACATTTGTTCCTCGTCTGGATTTTATTTATTCCTCTCTATACGTTTAGATTTGTAGTTGAGCATAAAATGAGTCATGGAATAAGAAGAGTAGCAATGGTGTGGTGTCCCGCACCAACATCAAAATTTAATCGCTTAAAACAGACCCAAAGGGGCTAGCAGCAGGGCGGATCTACTATGAGGCTAAAGAGGCTTAAATTGCAGAGCCCCCGACATAACAGGGAATAAAATATATGTGTGTGTATACATACTTATGTTAAGTGTGTTGAGAGACCCCAAAGTCTCAGGGACCTAATAAATCTAGATCCGCACTGGGTATGGTAGCAGAGCCACTTGGTCCAGGGGGCCCCAATTATAAACAAAAACTTTATAATATAGACAGTTTTAGGAATGGTTGCAAAGAAAATAATAAGTGGTAAAAAGTATAAGTTTTGTGCATTTATGGATTTTTATTCATACAGGCCCCACATTTGTGACTGGTGCGGGCCCCATCTAACCTCTCATTTATCCTGAGTAAAAAAGTTAAATTTGGATAGTTACAAACTAACTAACCGCAGCATTGCTACTATACATTACTGCATGAAATAATTACCGAGAAAACAAATTTAATCTGTGATTCCTGTTGTAACCGTACCATACTCCAGTTTTGTCCATTTTTATTTGATCAAATAATGATGAGTGTTCTTGTACATATATAATGGCAGCTACTTTTTTGCAAACATAAACTGAACTGTTGGCTAAACTTATTTGAATTACGTAAGTGACATGTGAATTGAGAAGATTTAATAAAATATATTCCAAAGGGTAAAAAAAGTTCTCAGGTTATTGTAACTATTTAACGCGATTAAAAGTTGTGATTACGTTGTAATTTGGTAAAATGATTACGATGGTGTCAGTGTCTGAAATAGCCTTAATTTTTAACTAGCAATTCGAATGCGACATGAAAGGTCTGTGTTATGGACATCCATCCATTAAACGCCCGTGTTTGTTTTTCAAAATACTGAATTGGGAGCAGCTAAATCAATTCTGGTCATCAAAACGAGTTTTAGAATTTTGCTGGACCTAAATGGGGGCTATGATATCATTCGTATACTTGTTTTGATTGTGTATAGCTGTAAATATGCTCGGTTTGTTTAGATATATACAAATATATATATATATATATATATAAGAAACAGATTAACTACCTGTGTGGCCATTTTATCGTCAATAAAGGTTTAAAGTGAATGCACAAACAATGTTTCGTTTGTTTTGTTTTTATTAGTTGGGCTGAGCAATCGATTTAGCCTCAGACTACAAAAACTGTTTTTCTATTTACATTCTGTACAATGTGTGTGTTTCCTTGGCGACCATAAATAAATCAATATCGATTTTCTAAGACGATGGTGTTGTCAGAGTAACCCAACACTCCTCTAACAAAGTGGTTTTTTTTTTTTTTTTTTTTTTACATAATGAGACATTTGTATTTCTTGGTTTGTATCCAAATAAAGTTACACGATATGGAGTTCTATACACACAAATCTGTATCACATTTTATACAATTTATATTCAGTAGGAAATAGTACAAAACTAAAACCTTTTAAGTTTAAATTTCTTTTCAAAGTAACTTCATCTTGAGTTGAAATGTGATTGGTGCCATCCATTGGGTTGATTGAAGGGCTTTTCTGCTAGTCTACTCATCTGCACGCAGTGGATGTCTCTTGCATGGTCACTGCACATTTTATCACTTGTAATGACTACTTGAGTAGCATAAACCAGAGCCCACAAACCTTTAATTCTGAACGCCAATAGATGTTTAATCTTTGGAGAAGACAGTTGGTTACGTGCATTGCTACATAACAAAAATGTAGATTATTGTGCCTGTCTCAGAAGTGGCTTAAACTATTTCCTGCCTTCAAAATCTGTTAAATCCGTGACCTTTAGTGCGGTTTATTTATTTATTTTGTGGTGTTAAGAGAGCACCTAGAAATAACACCAGAAACATTTCAATGGGAATTTGTATCCATATGTATATTTGCTGTAAAAAATATTATTCATTTACATCTTTCTGCATGGATGAATAAACGAAAAAAGAAAAATAGAAAATGTGATTAAAAGACACCGTTTTTGTTCAAAAACGGAAATGGGACTACCATAGCTCATATTTTTTATTATCAAAAGCACTATTATAATTTTTCTTTGTTGTCACCACACCAGATGCACAGTGCACTAGTGTGCAGTCTGTAAAATTTTGACATAAAGGCAGAATGCTGCTGTTTCAATCTCTTCTCGTCGAAAATCGGCCTTTAACGGGTGTCACTAAATTTTGAGAGGCAAGATCGGCTAAAAAGGCATGTTTAATATAATTTGTAATATAAGCAAAACAGTAAATAATGTTAGCATGACCGGCCGTTTTCTGCCATCTTGTCCATTGCACCAATCAGTAAAACAACGACAGAGATCTACTCCGGATTCTAAGCACACGCATTCGTCTTCATGTCCAAAAGGATTTTTCAGTCGCCCACAAAATCGAATTACATTCTCATCTGCAATAGTTTTTTCTAAAGTTACATGCCATGGAGACAATTATGTGTTATTTAATATAAAAACAATATTGACCGATTGTGATTTTGCCGCAAAACGTCCGAAAACTGTCTCTCTGACAAACTCGCTTTGGATAAACTGTGCAAGTGCTCTCAAACTTTACACGATTCTTAATATCGGTGCAATCGTAACACTTCAATGCAAATCCTTTTGTGTTGCATACAAAAATTAAGCAATCATTAAATCAATGTTTTGAATGTTGATAAAATGGTACCCGTTTCTAATAGCAAGAAATATATAGTAGTCGCTTGAATGAGCAATCCCATTTCTAAAATAAAATAATTAAAGTGTTGTATTTTAGACGGAATGTCATTACGTATTTAAATACCATTCCGTAGTTATAATCTAGCTGTTACTCTCTGTGGTGACAATGTAGGGTTGACGCAATTCAGTCATGGCGGCTCTAACAATTGGTTTCAAGCATTGGGAGAAATTACGAGAAAAAAATCTCTTTATTTTTATTTTTATTAAATGACAGTTGAGAGACTTAAAAAAAAAGTGAAATTCTTCGGCAAGAAAATAGCCGAATGTGTGCGTTACATTTTTATTTTCATAATCACGCAATATTTCATATTTTTCATTAAATTTTTGCTCTTCCCGCCTTTTTATGGTTTCGTTTTACTTGTGCGTTTAAAAGCTTTTCGATTAGGGCCATCTGACGTGAATTTATTAAACTGTTTCTATTCGAGTATTTTTGATTCTTTTTGTTTTTGTTTAATATTAAACGCAAACTTAAAATTAAAAAACTATAAATAAATAAAAAATACAAATATTAGAATTTTTAATGTTACAAAGTCACTCCCTAGATGACGCTGCACATATTTTGGTTTTAACTATTTCCCTCAAATATTTGTCGAGCGCCGTAGACGTGATTACCATTTTCCTTTACTGTGGGTGGATTGTACAGCGAAAGGATGTTGCCAATTTAACATAAACATTTGATTATTATTTACTTAACACCACTCGAAATCGAAACAATTGAACACGATGTGGGTCCTGCCCGAAGAAGTCCTAATTGCGAACGCGTTATGGTAACATCAATTAATTAACACTCACGATCAGCTGACACTAACAAAAATTGGCAATTTTATTCGTTCTAGGGTGACGGAACAAGCCAATCCGTATTTTGTACTCCAAAGACGAAAAGGGCACGGTACGAAAGGCCTATCGTCCATTTTTGTTGGCACGTTAGATGCTGTATTTGACACCAAGGTTAATAAAACTCGAAATATTCTATTTTAATGTTAATTACTTATCGGTTTTGTTTTCGTTATTTCTAGCCACCACCGTACCGAATTTTACACCAAACTCAAACCTCCGAAGTTAGTTACAGTAAGAAAATGATGAAATTGAAGGAAAAAAATTTATTTATTTATTTATTTATTTATTTATTGTTTTTTTAAGTGATTGCGTGTTCATTAACCAAACAGGAAATTATGGACAACTGGAATTGGTTGGACACGAATATAATATACACGTTGAATGAATTTAACTCTGAAACTGAAGCAACGGAGTTTGTCAGATGTAAAATCGAGAGTTTAATTGCGAATAACATTCCCGATAGTGCAGGCCACGATGGTGATAATTAATTTGAATTTTTTTTAAATTTTTTTTTAAAATACTATAAAGCCTTTTCTTTCCATAAAACAGAAGAAGACGCGTCGTATAAAGCTACTTTTGCTCGATTTCATCGTTTGTTTAACATGCCTCAAGAGAAACTTGTCAATTGTGACTATCAGTTAAGATTGCTGACTTCAAACCAAACTGATAAAACTTTTTTTGTTTAGATTATTCGTGTAGTTTTTGGAAAAATCGCGTTCCAAGACAGGGATGGATGTATCTCAGTGTCAATTATCTTTGCTTTTATTCGTATCTGCTTGGCAAAGAGACGAAGATGGCGTTGAGATGGACGGATGTACTACAGATTGAGCGCAACAATTCCGTGATATTTCCCGAAAGTATTAAAGTGGCCACCCGTGAAAAAACCGTAAAAACAATCAGAAAAATATGATCGCAAAAGACAAAATAAGTCTAATTTTTGCTTATTAAATTTGGCAGTATTTTTTCTCTATGTTTCTACACACGCAAGAAACATTCACGTTACTGGAACAACTCGCAAACATAGCCATGAAACAGTAATTTTATTTTTATTAATAAATACTAAAGACTGTAAATGTTCTCGTAGATCGCGGGTGTTCTAACTGCAAAATCGACATATTTTCGACAAAAATTGTTTGTTATTAGATCAAAAACAGTAGATGAGACGGTATACGTAATGTATATCCGTGCTCTAATTGTGCGGATTATCTTTTCGGCTACGCAATAATGGATACCGCGTTCAACGAGAGCATTTACGGCAATGTTGGAAATTTAAATTTTTTTTTAAATTTTAGATTGATTTCGGAGGAAGGTTTTGAAACCGACACGGATCTGCGAACCAAACTGTGCAAAAACGTACCTAAGAAAACGTCGTATTTAAAGCGAGATTTAGACGCACGAGCTCACAGCGACGCGTACAGATCGATATTTCGTCTGCCTATGGGCGAGAAACTCGATGGAAGTACCGATTGTGCATTGTGGACCATGTATAACAAGCAGCATGCGTCTGGCCGGATGTATATTTCGAACAACTTTATTTGTTTTAACAGCAAAGTATTTACTTGGTTTTATTTCAATTGAACAGTTCAATTTCAACTTCTTTTTTATAGGTGAAGCATTTAGTTTCAATTGTGATACCCTTACGCGACGTAACAGTGGTCGAAAACGTGGAAAACCAACCGGATATCTCGACCAGCGATGCAATTTGCATCACAACTCGAAGCAAAGCAAATTTTTTATTTGCAAATTTGGCAGATAGATCGTTCGTAGTTGATAAATTATCCGAGTTGTTGGCCAAAATGCCTCCACATAAGAAGTATTAATTTTCTTTTCTTAATTTAACGCGTTTTATAATTTGGATTTTGTGAATTTCAGTTCGCTTACCGAATCCAGCGAATCGTCATCAAGAACGGATGACATTTTAAATGTGAATCTAATGGAATTAGAAGGCTCTAAAGAATTATCAGCTAAAGAATCGGTTAAAGAACATCTATGGCGACTCCATTTTGCCGAATACGGACGTGGGGTGTGCATGTACCGGACTAGCCGTGCTCAAGAACTAGTCCTCAAAGGAATTCCCGTTTCACTACGGGGTGAATTGTGGATGCTGCATTCGGGAGCCATACACGAAATATCATCGAACGTTGGATACTATCAAAAATTACTCGAAAGTGTGCACGGAAAGAGCTCATTAGCGACGGAAGAGATCGAGAGAGATTTGCACAGGTCGAATTTGATGGAAAAATTATTAAATGTTGAGAAAGTTATGGAATTTTTTTGTTTTTAGGTCTTTGCCCGAACATCCGGCATTTCAGTCGGATGTTGGAATTGGCGCCTTGCGACGCGTGTTGACCGCGTACGCGTGGAGGAACCCTAACATCGGTTATTGTCAAGCAATGAATATTGTAGCATCGGTGCTGCTGTTATATTGCACTGAAGAAGAGAGTTTTTGGCTTTTGGTGGCGATGTGCGAACGACTTTTACCCGATTATTATAACACCAAGGTTGTCGGTGCGTTGGTGGATCAGGGAGTGCTTGAGGATTTGATGCGCGACCATTTGCCAGAACTTCATCAAAAATTAGATTCTCTCGGTTTAATCGGAATGATCAGCCTTGCGTGGTTTCTCACGATCTTCTTGAGGTGTTTTTAATATTTTTAATATTTTTTTGGTGTTGATTAATTGTTGATTACATTTTTTATTGGATTTTAGTGTAATGCCGTTTCGCAGCGCCGTAAACATCGTCGATTGCTTCTTTTATGATGGCGCTAAAGTGATATTTCAAGTGGCACTTTCTATTTTGTATGCAAATCAAGAGAAATTGCTCACTTGTAAAGATGATGGTGAAGCGATGACAGTGTTGACTGAATATTTAGAAAACGTGACGAATATCGATGACAGTTTGCCAGAGCACTTGCAGGCGGAAGAAAACAAAACCATTAAAAAGGTCGGGTTTGTATGAACTTTTTTGTAATTTAAAAACAAAATTATTTTGTAAAAATTTTTAAACGAAGTATTTAAAATGATTTTATATTTTTTATTGTTGTTTTTTCTAGTTTTTTTTTACTCGTTTTTTTAATTTTTTTTTAAATTTTTTTGAAACTCGTTGGAATATTTTGAATTTTGTTTATTTTTTTGAAGTTTTGTTTGAAACTTTAGGAAATCTTGTGAATTTT
>JAQFXT010000576.1:0-31775 GCA_034683725.1 Strigamia crassipes
ATTTAGACCCAAAAATTCATATTTAGACCCAAAAATTCATATTTAGACCCAAAAATTCATATTTAGACCCAAAAATTCATATTTAGACCCAAAAATTTACATTTAGACCCAAAAATTCATATTTAGACCCACAATAGACCCAAAAAATTCATAATAGATACACAAAAAATCATAATAGACTCAAAAAAATTCATAATAGACCTAAAAAAAATTCATATTAGACTCAAAAAATGTATATTTAAACCCAAAAAATTTATTATAGACCCAAATAATTTATAATAGATTAAAAAAAAGTTACTTAGACCAAAAAAACTTTATAATAGACAAAAAAAACTTTATAATAGACAAAAAAAAACTTTACCTAGACTCACAATTCATTTTGAGACCAAAAAAAAATATTTTTAAGAAGAAAAAATTATTTTTAAGAAGAAAAAATTATTTTTAAGCAGAAAAAAATCATTATTTAATTAAATTATTTAATTTATTTCCTTAAACATTCAAATTTTGGCCAAAAAACTATTTTTATTGCATAAAAAATCGAACCAAAATAATTCCTTGTACCCGCCCTTAGTAACATAAATGTTGATTCACCAATGTGTAAAATTATCTTAAATTATTTTTTAACCACTGATTGACGCATGACATCATTTTTTAAGACTGAATCAGACTAACTTTTTTTCATAGTGATGCAATAATGTTCTTTTTAAGGATATTTTTCAATTTCCGTCGAGATTTAAAAAACACATAAACATGTATGGTCTTATACGATGGTATCATTATTATTAACATTATATAAAGTCGTTTAATTGTGTGAGAGAGACGAAATGTATATAACCAAAAAGAAATTTGTTGTGTAAACTTTGAATGGAATTTAGGTCATTGTCACAGACACATAATCTCATGTGGCCTTGGTAATTGGTAAGGCAGGGAAGAGTCGATGTGGATTTGTTTTTAATTCATCCGTGCAGTTGGTGCAGAAATAAAAAGAATCAATGTAGGAAGAGCTTAGGCACGATAAGAGTTGTTTAACAGTTTTCTCTTAGGCACAGGCTCATTTATTTGGATACTCCTATACAGTCACTATCAGTGCAACGGGAAATGACATGGGCTAGGAACTTCCAAAATATTTATCTTGGAGAACTTGGGTGGGAAAACCAATTTGGTTAGAGCGAATTTAGTTCCAGTGTTTGTTTTTTCAATAAACAAAATTGGAGTTTGGTATTTGGTAAAATCGAGGGAGTAGCCAATCGCAAAAATTGCAATTGAGATTTTGAAATCTTGTTGAAATCCTGAACATTTTAGGATTTCAGGATTTCAGGAAGATTTTTCAGGATTTCAGGAGGATTTTTAAAAAAAATTCTGATCGGCTTTATGGATTTTTAGGATTTTCGGGATTTTTTGAATTTCAGAGATTTGCTAAAGATTTCAGGGATTTGTTGTGGATTTGAAGATTTTAGGGATTTGCTGTGGATGGGAAGATTTCAGGGATTTGTTGTGGATTTGAAGATTTCAGGCGGATTTTTTTAATGGATTTTGTTTGATTTTGCTTGATTTTGCTTGATTTTGCTACAAATTTTGCAACAATTTAGAAGATTTTATGGATTTCTCGGATTTCCAGAGGATTTCTAGGATTTCCAGAGGATTTCTAGGATTTCCAGAAGATTTCTAGGATTTCCAGAGGATTTCTAGGATTTCCAGAGGCTTTTTAGGATTTCCAGAGAATTTCTAAAATTTTCAGGATTTTCAGGATTTCTAAGATTTTAAAATTTAAAATTTTAGCCCGTACGAGATTTCCAGCATTGGCCTACCCTCTTGCGTAAAACAATCTGTTGAATCACGTTCTTCCACCATGTTTTTCCTAAGTCACGGGCTCTTGATTGGAAAGATTTATGCGCAATCTGCTTATTTGTTTTATTGATGATGAATCAAAGCTATTTTTAGTCTTGGGTTTCGTTGCACATTTGGAAACCATTCAATAAACACGTTAAACAGCTGTTTGCGTTTCGGCATTTGAATAAACAAGTTGATGCGAGTTTGATCTCATCTACGAGAGACGTGAGAAGCTTCTAGGAACAATAGCGTTTAAAAATAACACTCAGTGGGCAGCATTGTTTGCTGAGGAAAAGCTGTAGGTAAATATTTAAATTAAGCAAGTGGTTGCATTCCAAATGACTAATTTGCACTTTATTTCATTTGTAAATGTATACATTAGTTTTAGTGATGTATATCACTAGCAAATGGAAATGTTGAGGTCAATTCTCTGGATAAAGTGACAGAAATTCAATAAAGATTGGTCAGCTTGTCAATGTTTCTAGCGAAAATTTAAACAAATTTTATTATTTTGTTTGAAATGTTGGTAAATCATTACATTTACTGCCTGTGTGTATTTATTTGTTGAGTAATGCAACAAAGCTCCAGGGGCAGAAGATAAACAGTATTGAGCAAATGTATGAAAAAATGTCTACATTTCCTGATTTGCTCGGAAACTAAGCCTTGGGATTGCAATGCGTAGACTTGGAAGTGATTTAGTGTTGTATTTCATATCTAGCATTAAAGCATAGGGTTATATACAGGTGCTCGTGGAAGCAGCAGAAGTAATGCAATCGCAAGACACAATGAAGTGAAGCAAAGAGGAATAAAGTGGAGAACGAGGAAGTTGCAACAGACTTCTGTTGCTAGTTAATGAGGTTCAATTACGTGTAATCACACGAAAACATGACTTGTTCTTTATTTTAGGGAAGCTATTGACAAAAGATCGGTTTTGTCATCAAATAACTTTATAAAAATAGTGGCCGATTTAGATATTCTTGTTTAAATATTTTTGTTGTTCAAATGGCTGTTTAAAATATTCGTTTATAGACTGGTTTAAATCGGAAACTTCGAATGCAGTTGTACTATTTTTAAATTTTGACGTAAGATGGGAGTTGGTGCGCTGTATAGCCAGTTGCGTTGTAAATCGTCAGAATAACAAACATAGATTTTTTTTTTTTTTTTAATTTTTTGATGGGAATACCTAAAATAAATTGTTTTGGTAATACCTGCATGATTTAAATATGGATTTTAGGTTGGTGGTCCCGGTCCTTCGTGAAATAAAAGTATACGGCATTCACGTCTCTGACAAGACAAGCCCCGCCCGCACACCTGAGTGAAGTAAATCGGCTGAGCCATAAAAAAACGAAATAGAACAATGAGTGGAACCATGAACATTTTTCCTCATAGAAAAAAAAAGAAAAAAAAAAAAAAAAAAGGGCCGATTTAGTGGCACTGAGAAGTGAAAAACAGGGTTTTTCAAGTTTTAATGTGCAAAATAAATTGAATTTAGCTCTCTGCACTTTTTATCGTGGTGAGATAAAGACAATTAAATGAATTTAAACAGCCCTTGGAAGAAAATAGGCCACAACAATCATGTTTATGTTAATGCCCATTATAATAATAATAATAAAACTGACCCTTAATTTATGTATTTATTTAATTTTTTTTTTTTAAAATCTCGAGTGGTTTAGTGATGACTCAGAGACGTACTCACTACTACCCAGGTGTAGTCGTAAACGGCTCGTAATCAGGTGACTTGAATGAAGGCTGCAAATTTGGACTTGAATTTTTTTTTTTCTTTTAATTAATTTCCAACTATGAATGGAATTTATGTAAGTTTGATCCGAAGGGTTAAAATCATTAGCATAATTGGCACAGAA
The DNA here is from genome assembly GCA_034683725.1 of Strigamia crassipes. Lineage (NCBI taxonomy): Eukaryota > Metazoa > Arthropoda > Chilopoda > Geophilomorpha > Linotaeniidae > Strigamia > Strigamia crassipes. The sequence goes on from JAQFXT010000576.1 coordinate 3,693, forward strand.
ACATGATGATTCACAGTCGTACGACTTATTTTCTTGAGACCAAAGTCCAATTTGGATATTTTAACTCTGCCAGGCTTTAAGTGGAGTTTTATGCTCATTTTAATCTTAAAAAGTTGATAATCTGGATCGAGATTTGAATATTTTTTTTTTTTTTAAAGTTTCTTTGAATGGAGATAAGTGAAGCGGAATGGAAGTTATTTTTAGAAATCTGTTCTCTTAGGGATGGGGTAGGGGCCCTGTTGCCATTTTCTTCTCATTCCCCTCTAATTGCCGGGTGCGAGTTGCTATGGTATCTTCATACAAGCTCTTCCATATGGCGTTGATTGTCTCGTCAAGTGTCGCACAATCGTGTCTCCTGAACTGGTTTGGGTTGAATTTTAAAAGGGAGAAAGAAAGAAAAAAAATATTAAGTCTGCAGGGCACTGGTCTAGAGAGAGAAGTGCAAAACAAATTGCGAAAAGTGAATAGGAGGGTGAATAATGGCTGACAGCGAGGGTGAAGTTGTCAGTTGTATATAAGCCTTGTGGAGTGGCCATATTCAATTACCTAGATGCAGCAAAATTTAAATTTTATGCTGAACTGATGAAAACTATGAATGGTTTTTTTAAATAAACATAAAATCTGATATAACCAAGCAGTGAAGCCTATTCGAAATGGACAAAAATGGAACCATGTCCATTTCTATCTGTTGTTGATTTTTTTTATTTTTTATAATGGTATGTAAGTTTATTTTATACGTTACTCGATGGGCCTTGGTCGTGACACAAATTCGTCATTGCGGCTATATGAAAAATCGACGCTTTTAGACAAGATATTGACAATTTTAGTCCAAAAAAATCTACTTTTTATACGCCAATAATCGTTATTGCGACGATACATTGGACTAAAATGTCTATATTTGGTCTAAAATGTCTATTTTTGGTCTAAAATGTCTATTTTTGGTCTAAAATGTCTATTTTTGGTCTAACATGTTTATTTTTGGTTTAAAATGTTTATTTTTGGTTTAAAATGTTTATTTTTGGTTTAAAATGTCTACTTTTGGTCTAAAAATGTCTATTTTTGGTCTAAAATGTCTATTTTTGGTTTAAAATGTTTATTTTTGATCTAAAATGTTTATTTTTGGTCTAAAATGTCTACTTTTGGTCTAAAAATGTCTATTTTTGGTCTTAAATGTCTATTTTCGGTCTTAAAAATCGATTTTTGGCAGGTTTTTCGATCGAAGGAACCTCTTCGTCGGTCAAACGATTAAGTATATTCGTTTACAGTACTCTCAGAGGGCCCCATTGAAAGAGTCCAAATCGGGGCCCGCAATTACTAAGGCCGGCTCTGAAGTCAAAGAAGCGGTTGTTTTAATTGCTGGAATAGTTGTGGGAACTGAGTCGCTGAATGAATATTCGTTTATCCTTGGAATTTTGTTGTATGTAATATTCATCACGCTGTTATTTGGTATATAGGGCAAGGATGGAAATGATAGTACTTGCCCTTAACAAACATCTAAGACTCCCTTTCATTTTTCTTCAAACGCCAATTGCCCTGTTTTTGAGTGTCAATGAAAAAAAAAAAAAAAAAAAAATCATTTTTTTTTTTTTTTTTTTTTTTTTTTTTAAATATTTTTTTTACTTAACTTATCGAGTTGTAAATGATCCTTGACACTATTCATTTAGCATGGAAGCCTGCAAATGGACTTGCAAATATCAATCATGTGTTTGTTTATGAGTGACTTGTGTTCAATTGCTAGCAAAAGGGTCAACACAAGGGCATCATTGGCATTCCACACATGCAAGTCTGAGAAAGATTCCAGACATCTGCTAAGGCGTTTCTTCCCGTCTTCTTTTGTCCTGTAAATTCTTTACCTTCTCGTATTTTGCAGCGAATTGATCACGCATTTTTTTTTTTTTTTCCCTCTCTTTGCATTGCCCGGGTAAAAATCATTTATTTATACAATGACAATATTTTGTCAAGAATTATGAGATGGGAATGAGTTTTGGGGGCTTTTAGTTCGTTAATCACGCGCTGTTTAAATTGATTAATTAAATTTATTGCATTTTAATGAGTTCAAGAATTGTTATGAAAATTTTATTGGCGTGCTTGGGTTCGTGTATGGGAAATTTAAGTTGATGGTACATTTTATGGAAATAAATAAATAAATAAATAATTCAAAAAATATTGTTTATGAGTTTTGGATTTTTTTTTTTTTTTCGTTTAGTGCGTACATTTGTCGGTTAAATATTCGTAAAAGTTTGTTTATGCGCGATACAGGATTAAATTAGACAATTAAAATTCCACACGATTCCTATTAGATTTGGCGGGTTTACTTACCTCGAATGAAGCGAGGGAGTTTTACCTGCATTTTGCAAATGGGACTCTTGAGTCTTAAATCAAGTTTTTTCCTTTTCTTTTTTGCATTTTGGCTGGCGGTTCAGTAATGACCACTGTTCAAGTCGTGATTTTAGTCACGTGATTGAGGGAATAAAGACTTTTGGATGCTGATAGTGGTAATTGAAGGGGATGGGGTAATTATGAGAGTTTAAAGTGAGGGTATGACAATTATCTGAATCTCTTTTACAAGAGTTTTGAATCTTTCTGAATCCCTCTGAATTCCTTCTAAATTTTTATAATTTATGGAATCTCGAATTTCAGGATTTGGCTATAATCTCGAGAGATTTTGAGAGATTTCGTGTGATTTTACGAGCTCTCGCGAGGTTTTACGAGATTTTATGAGCTCTCGCGAAGTTTTTACAAGATTTTATGAGCTCTCGCGAAGTTTTTACAAGATCTTACGAGCTCTCGCGAGGTTTTACGAGATTTTATGAGCTCTCGCGAAGTTTTTACAAGATCTTACGAAGTTTTAACGCGAACTCGCAAAGTTTTTACGAGATCTATCACGATTTTGCGAGGGTCTCACGAAGTTTTATGAGGTTTTACGAGATCTTACGTGGTTTTACGAGATTTTACAAGATCTTTGAGATTTTGCGAGGTTTGACAAGATCTCGCGAGGTTTGACGAGATCTCGTGAGGTTTTACGAGATCTCGCGAGGTTTTACGAGATATTGCGAGGTTTGACGAGATCTCGCGAAGTTTTACGAGATCTCGCGAGGTTTGACGAGATCTCGCGAGGTTTTACGAGATCTCGCGAGGTTTTACGAGATCTCGCGAGATTTTTGAGATTTACGAATCCCAAAAATTTAAGAAAGATTCCGAAAGTTCGTAGTTTTATTGAAATTTTGCAATAATGAAAGTGGGAAAAGTATTAGCAAAAATAAGAAAAGTGAGACATGATTTCGTCTGAGAACGACTAAGCCAATCACATGACTCCGGCTGTGTTTGAATAATTTCTAACAAATTGTTGGCAAATTGAATTTTTTTGTTTAAAGACTTCAACAAACATTTTTGATGGCACATTTCTCCGTCCAATTTTCCCATCATTTTGTCTGAATGATAGTAATTACATATTGTTATTACTAGATCGTAAAATGACGACATTTGTTTAATAGACGTGTTTTGATAGTGTTTCTAAATTCTAAATGAAGATCATCAAAAAGAAGAAGAAAAAGAAGAAAAAGAAAAAAAAAAATGAAATTTTCACAAATTTCAAAGGCAAATTGATGATTTTCACGGTGCAAACGAAGTAAAATGGCTTTCAATTTGCATTGCATGCAGAGGTCACCTTTAAAAACCCGAGAGGGAACGCGAAATATCATTTTCCTCAGCTTGAAAATTTGTATCGATCCACATCTTTGTTCATTCGCCTCCATCTTATGGTGGGAGTTGCGGCGCATTATGGGTCCACTACACTACATTCTCGTTGTTTACTTGATTATTCTTGCCATGTTTAGTCTCTTGATTAACTCAACCTTTCTTTTTAACTCTCTTTCTCTCTCTCTCGTCAATAAATTCTTTGGCATTAATTCGATGACCTCGAGTAACCCCTCTTCGCTTTAACTGGGAGAAAATAAAAATAAAAATTGCGTGGAAATTTTGAATACCTAAACAGTATTGATCGGTTTTTCACTTTAAAAAGTCTGTGAAAAAAGACGAGAAAAGGTTGGTTGGGACTTGGGAGTGGGGGACGAACGGGGAAGAAAAAAAGGCTTAAATCAGCGTCTGTCCAGTGGACTTAAACGTTTCATTTGGCAAAAGGCCAAAGATGGGAAAGTAAACCATTGGAATGACGGTCCATTCGTCTCCTTCTCACCAACCCGAATCTCGGGTCATTCGTCTTATAAGTTGAGGAAAAAGTGGGAAGGGAGAGATCTATTTACATCCAGAATGAAACGATGGTTTTGTATAATGTTAGAAGAAAAAAATATAATTTATAGTTATTTGGGGTTTTTTTTTTTTAAAGTTGGGGGGAAGAAAAGATGAATGGATATTATTTTTTTTTATTATTATTATTGTTTTAGATTGTTTAACAATGGTGATGAATATTGTGTGGAATAATAAATTTGGATTTTATAAACAATGGAAGAGAATTTATGACTTTTTTGAAACAATGCGTTGAATTCAGCGTGTTTTGGATTTTACGTTTAAATTGTTTGCCAGCAACTGCTAACTTGTCGCAACATTTAAAAAGCTCACAAATTTGAACCCGGGACGATGAATTCAAGACTAGATTATTATGCAAATCAAAAACTTGTTTGCTGGTTCGAAATAACTTTTGGTGCAAGATGCAATGCTGATAAAATTAATTGATGAAACAACTTGTGATAAATTTTTTTTTTTTTTTTATAGATGGGTTTTTATGTTGTATAATGTTTTAATTGTGTGGCGGAACACTTTCTGATGTTTTTTCTAACAAACAAAAAATGTTTGTGTTGGTTTATGGTTGTCCCCGTGTTTTATTAGGGGGTTTCATGCAATGAATAATAATACATTTTTTAGATTAAATTACGCATGTGCAAAGGTTAAAATCATGGGGTTTAAACTTACAATCCAAGAAAAAATAATGGTGTAAATTTAAAAAGTAAAGATTATTGCAAATGGCGCCCAATTTGATGATCTACCGCCTCAACAGTTCTACACGCAATATTTTTCAAACTACTACAGCAATCTAGATAATTATAACTTGTAAATTTGAAACGTCGAGACGAATCGATCCATGTGTAGTACTTTAAATTTTGATAAACAAAAATTAAAAAAACGAATCATTTTACTGTTGCGCCGCCCTAGTGTTGATTTGGATCATCGAGTTAATTCCGCTTTGATTAAACTAAAAAAATAATCTAAGATCTCACGTTTTGTATTGTAATTTTTGGTTTTTTATTTATTGGATTATAATATAAATAAAATTATAATTTATTGCTCTGGATATCATGCATTGCGGTAAATTTATTCAGTGACACCCAGTGGCAATAACTTGAGACTCGCATGTTTTCAGTTCTCAAATATTGTTTTTTATTAGTTTAAAACCCACAAAAATGTATACACATTTCTATAAATCACCTTCTGTTTATATTTCGAATCGTGTTATAATCCAGAGATCCTATCGCATGATTTTGAATCAAATTCTCGAATAAGGATGTTTTATATTTCACTAGCATTTCAACTAAGTTTTTTAACCTTTAAAACATCATCAAAAATAAATAAATAAATAATTAAATAGACAAAAATAAGGATGACAGCTTTATTAAGCAAACGAAACTCGGTGGCTGCCACGTATTTACTCTCCACTTGAAATTGCCTTTCCCTTTCTCCTCCAATTACACAACCTTTTTACCCTTCTAGCAAAGCCAACAAATTGCTCGCTTCTTTTGCACCATATTTCTTACTTGGGTGCAAAACTCTGGTGTCGGGAGTAACCCCAAAATGAGATTCCACCTCACTAAATAATCTTCTCAGCTGGAGTCTGTCTGCAAAGGACATTGGTCTTTTACTCCATTCATCAGCTAAGAAGGGATCAGCCATTTTGCTAAAGCTGATATTGTAGGCTGCGATTGTGGTCTGGCAAAGGATTTGACTGTTTTTAAGATGAACTATTGAAATGTTTGCATCTAATCGGAGGAAATTGAAACTGATTTCTAATTAAGTTTGAGTGCTGGAGCTTTTTAGGGGGATTTTCAATGGATGGGATCGATGTGTGGATGTTTGATCAGGTTGTGTTTGACTTCTTTTTTCATCAACCACGAAGGGAAATAGTTTGTTTAGATAATTAGTAAAGAAATTGATCAATTCGAGTTGGAAAAAAATTTATTTTTTTATTTTTTATTTTGGTTTTAGTAAATATTGAAATGGGAAAAAATGTTTTTAAATATTTATTTGCTTTAATTGAATGTTTAATTAAATGTTTTTTTTTGTTTTTTTGTTAGGTGACTTGACGCAGCCATTACCGAGTATCGTGGTGGCCGAACATCAGGATAAGGTGATCCAAGGACGTTGGCATCCGAGCGAGTTCTCCTTCCTCAGCACGAGCGCCGACAAGACCGCTACATTGTGGGCTTTGCCGCCCGTGTGAAGACGGACTACTTTGCATTCAATTGTCGACATGTAGTAGGTGCGGATATGCAAAGCTTTAATCTCAAATAGATTTGTAGCTGCGTAGAGATTAGTCCTAGTGGAGTAAGATTTTGTCACAATTGGATATTTTGGCAGCTTTTTTCATATTTTGATCTGTGAAATTTAAAGAAAAAAAATATTTTTTGATTAATTATTTAATTTACTTTTTTTCAAATTTTTTTTTTAAATTGAAAAAGACAAAAATTTAATGCATTTTTTTTTTTTTAATTTTTACTTTGTATATTGAGTTGAAATAATTAAATTTTGTTGTGTAAAAAAGTAATCTAAATGACGTTTTGCATAATGATCAAATGTTGTAGTTAAGGCTTAAATTTAGTCATTTAAAGTATTTACACAAAACAAACTAATAGTAATAAATTTAAAAAAATTAATAATAGCTTTGAATCATATATGTAACTGACAAGTGTTGTGGATTTTTCGATTTTTTTTTTTCACTTCTGTCATTCATTATCCTTGAACAATATTTTTTAATTTTAATAAAAATACCAACAACAACAAAAAAAAAAAATTTTTTTTTTTAAATATTATTTTACTGCACCTGTTTGTGCATTTACTTTTGCACCTGCCTTTGAGTAGATGCTTTTGACATTGGTTTTATTTTATTTTATTCAAATGGATTTCCATCAATTTATTGACCATTTGTTCTAGATTAGGCTTACAGTTTTATGCCTAATTTCCCGTTCCGGATACATGCTGAGTGAAGGCTAATTGCTTCAATTTAATATTTTTTAAAATATGAATAGAGATTCTCTTTTTTTTTCTCCATTTTAACGTGCATTTTACGACGCTAGGTTTGTGATCAATAAGGTGCAAGAATTTTTTAATGTGATTAATAATTTATCATTTATGTATATGTGGATTGTAAAATGTAATGATAATAATTCTTAATATGATTAATATTATGAAATATATATATATATAGCATGCACTTAATGTAATTTTTAATTGCGTTGATTATAAATAATATATACCCTAACCTAAGGTTTGATACAATTTTGAATGATAAGATTAATTTTTAATTAAGGAAACACTTGATAATGCTCAGTTGCCCACCGTGTGAAGCCATTTCTTCACCCACAGGCGAAAATGTTGTGAATTTTTGATGGTGTTGGGAATTAGCAACGTGAGAAAAAATCTAGAAATTCGATTAAAATATTTGTAGAAAACTTACAAACAAAAATTACCACAAAATCCGATTAAAAGTGACAAAAATTCAAATAAGAATGACAACTTTTAAACCGCTTCAGCGGGATTTTCAGTGCTTCTTTAAATACAGCACTTGCAATTCTTTGTTTGCATTATTATTATTGTTCTATTTATTTTTTTTAAGACATGATATTCCAACATGGATCTGATAGCCTGGAATTAATCTGACATATAATTACACCGCATTGAAGGCTGTGGCTTTGAGTGTTGCATTTTTTTCTCTTCTGATATTCTCATTACCATAAGAATAGGAAATTTAGTCTTCAATCTTACCTTTTCCTCTCTACAATTTTTGATTTTATGTTTCCCAGTTTCCCAGAAGTTGGTTGTGTTTGGTAGCAAAGAAACAGTTTTGTCAGAGCAGGTTTTCTTTTTTATTATTATTATTATTTTTTTAAATTTGTGTTGTGAATAATGAGATTTTGATGTGTTGTCAAATAATTGCTTCGTCTCTAGATATTGTAATTTGTTTTATTTTTAATTTTATGTAATTCAGTTATGTGTTTATTAGTCTAATTTAAGATTCCCTGATAATTAAAATTATTATTGATTGTTAATTTTATGTATAATTGTTTGGTTTTGTAAACTAACTGGAAATTTTTTTTTTAGTTTAATATTTTGGTGAGTTGTGTATAGACAAATGAAATAAAGTGTTTAAATAATAAATGCTGAGATTCAGGTAGAAGTGGGTTTTCGACTTCGAATGTTTCCCATAAATTCACGAAATAATTGACAAAAAATGACAGGAGTTCCATTAAATAAACAGCAAAACGTTGCATAAATGACAAGACTCCATTTACTTTGTTTAGAAATACAGTACGCAACATAAAATATATTTTTTTATATTTCAATTCAAATAAAAACAAAATTACAAGAAGAAAAACAAATCAAGAAGACCATTAACGATGTACGGCACAACTTAGGATCTAAACATCAATCACATCCGAGTTATTTATGACATTTTTGTGCATTGAACTCAAAATGACTCTGCAATAAGAAATTCGACCTTAGAATAGTCGATTTTTATTTTTATGATATAAAATATAAACATTTAAAGCCAATTTAAATGGTTAAAATAAATCATTTGACGCGATCCTAGGATTCCTAGGATGCGATGCATTAATGGCAGTTCAAGCGTTTTGAACGCGCATGCGCAGATCTATTTTTCCAACAAATGTCTGAAACCCGAGACCGCCATTTGCAGAATCGTGGACATGGATCTGACGACTTAGAATTGAAATTCAACAACCTGCCACTTAGAAAACGTCCCAACTGAACATATCTTCGCGTCGGGTGCACAACTGATTATCTGGAGTGAGTAGCACTTTTCTTCAAATATATTTTTTCTAGTTCTATTTTAATTGGTGACAACTGACAAGATTAACACTCGTTGCACTTAACCTTTAACTGTTTGTTTAGCCAATATCTCTACCTACAAATATACATTACATAAAAATTGTCAGAGGGAAAAAAAAAAAAAAAAAAAAAAACATATCCAAAGATAAAGGATAGATAAAAATTGCAGAGCTGCCAGAGGACTAGAAATGATGGATTCGTGTGTAACGAAAGGTTTATGGCCGAAACGTTTGTCAGAATACTCTCCATGTTGCAAAAAACGAAATGCTCTGACAACCAAACCAAAGGTTAATGTGCTGTGCATGCAGTCACCAGAAAGCCAGATTGAATTGTTAAAATATTTCAGATACAAGAACGAATTTAGTGTCATAAACAAATGCCCAATTACAGCACCAGACGACACGTTCGAAGTAGTATGCGCAGTAATTGCAACATTTTTGCAATATTTCGCGTCGTACCCAGCTAACCGTAAGCAATTACGTACACGTTGCGTACACATGTTCGTTATTCATGCATAAATACTTAAGCTAGTTTTAAAAATAGTATTTTTAGCGATTTTGAAATTCCCTGCTTGTTGTTGACTTGTTGCGTGTCCTTTAGTTCCTTTTCCAATACGGACATCGAATGTAAATACAAATGTGAACTTCCAGGTGAATCAAACCGAGCAAGCTTTAAACCAGAGTGCTGCAGTAACACGATACAAAGTGGAACGAAGTAGACAGAAGAAAATAAATATCAGTGACAGTTGTAAAACGGAAAATTATAATAAATCAACACTAGGGCGGCGCAACGGTAAAATTGTTCGTGCGATTTTATATTAATCACGAAATTATTTTTGATGTCCTTAAATACGAGATGGGCATTGTAGTTGTTTTCTCTATCCGCATAATTCCTACGTAAAATCAGTAAAATTGATACTGATAAAATAGGGATAAGTAGCTTTACTAGCGTGTCATGTGATATCCTCATAAATTATGAATGCTTCTATCCATCATTTCACTTTCATTTTCACAACTCATTGAAAACGTGAATAGGAAATTGCGATTGTCAATTGCTCGTCACGTTACAGCTGTCAACTCGTCCAGAACCAAACTGACAATCATTTATTGTAATCCGGTGTGTGTGGCGGGGAATTTAGAAAAGCGAGAAGTATTTTTTAAAATTTATTCGATTCATTCATAATAGGTCTACAAAGCAGTCAACATGAACCTCCTGTTATTATTACAAACACTATTCTCAATGTGTACAAGATTACAAAGAGCTGGAGCGCAAATATATAAAGAAAAATGAATTACAAACATTTTGCTTCTTTTCATTATTATTATTATTAATTTTTTTATTTTTTTTTTTTAAATATTTTTTATTTTTAATAAAAAAAAAAAGAAAAAATTTTGTTTTTGGTCAATTTGTTGTGCGCTGATTGGATAAAAACATTAGAAACAGCATCAAAGTAATAAAAATATAAAAAAGTTAAATACAGATTTTTAATTTGATAAGAAACCACCATTTTTGAATTATTATTTGGTTTGTTATTTGTAAAAAACATGTTACACCCATTTTGACACTTATTTTTCATCCTTAAATTTCAATATTTGAAATATCATTTACAGTAAGTGTCATATTTGATACAAATGAACAAGATGGCCGTAGAAAAGATATGAATTTTGCATGATTTGCTATTGAATTACAAATAAAAATGTATAAAAGGTCAACGAATGGGCGGTGTGGGAATTTTTATTGAGTTGTAAAGTACCAACAACTCCACATTTAATTCAGTTTCTGTCTAAAAGTTATTGGAAAAACATGATATTGTTGTTTAAAACTAGTAACTATACATTCACACAAGCTCTCCTTTCTAATGTAAAGTTAGTATAATTTTTTTTTTGTTGTTATTATTCTTCTAAATTATTTTTTTTTTTTTTTACAATTAAAAAAACACGCACACACAAAAAAGATATTGTAACATAAATTTTTAAATTTTTCAGTTTTAAAAAAAATGTTTTACTAACATTGTCAATGGACTCTTTGGGTGTAAGCTGTAATTATTTCAAAAAACTCCATTTTTTTTAAATTTTTTTTTAAAATTTTTTTTTTTTATGTTTTGTATTTTTCAGTACTCAAAATTCAGTTTTGTTTCTAAAAAGGAATAAAAAGTCAGTGATAGTAAAACTTTGGTGATTTTCTTTTCACTTATTAGTAATTATTTAATGGGAGCCAACTTTATAAAGAAAAATTTCATCAAAGTTAGTTCCCCTTAAATAAAAGGATAAGAAGAAACATCAAATATTTAATTTTTTTTTTTTAATTAATTATTTTTTTTTTAATTTTTACAATTTTTGTGGGCTGTGTGATAGACAAGAAAGCACAAAATGTGAGCACAAACACAGAAAGACTATCACAGGGCTCGTCGATGAGGGGACTTTGAAAAAATTTTTCGTCCACAAATTCTTACATTTATTCCCTTTTAATAATAAAAAAAAATCTCATTTTTAATAATCGAGGGTAGAATTAATTACTTTTTTAAATGTTACCATTTTTCACCCTTTTTTAATGTCTATTTCTCTTCTAGCTTGTCACAGCGTCCATACTAGGATTTTTGTTTCGTTTAATGGCCGTCAAATAATAGAAATCCATCAAGATGGTTGATTTAAATCCATTCGTTTACTCTTTTTTGTTCTCCTCTTGTGCCTGCTTGTTGTCGCCTTCATCTAATTCCTTTTTATCTTTCTCCTTTTCTTTCTCATCTTTCTCCACTTTCTCCTTCTCGGGTTCGGAATCGCGGTCCTTTTCATCGGCTGTGCTCCCGGTCTTCTCCTGATCTGCCTCCTTATCTTTCTTTTCCTCCTCCTCGGGTTGTTTTTTGGGTAGGTGCGTGTTCAGGTCCAACGACTGCAGAATTTCATCCCAATCTTCCCAATAACGGTCTTTCATGCGCTCAACCAATGCCACCAATTGTCGACATTCGGTTTCGAGGAATGTCTTGGGTGGGAACTCCACGTCAACAATGAGTAAAAATTGTACTAAATGCGAGAATGCGACACAGTCCAACTGCAATTACAGGCAATAAAGGAAGATAAATGATTAGTGGGTGCAATAAAAATACTCTCAAAATAATTTTTAGACCCAAAAGTGTAATTTTTAGACACAAAGGTGTAATTTTTAGACACAAAAGTGTAATTTTTAGACCCAAAAGTGTAATTTTTAAACACAAAATTGTAATTTTTAGACACAAAAGTGTAATTTTTAGACCCAAAAGTGTAATTTTTAGACCAAAAAGTGTAATTCGTAGATACAGACGTTTAATTTTTAGACCCATTGGCGAAAACTTGGACCGTTTCAGCAAAATTTTTTTTTTTTTTTTAGTGGAAACATTAATTTGTGACAAAAAGGAGCCCCTAAGCCATTGGGGCCTCTAATTTGCCTCAAGGGTAATCTCAGCTATTTGCCGACATTTAATCAAAACCAATACACAATTTTCTATTTTTGTTTACTAAATCCGAAATTTAATTACGTGTAATCAAACTTTTTTTTTTTTTTTTTTTTGATAAGAAAGAAATGACCCACCCAAAACAAATCTCATTTACTTAACACATTTTTGTTTCATTTCTTCGCTAACCAGAAACTTGCGCAATCTCCTCCAGACGAGCATAAAGTGTATTTATACGCCTCAGAGGACTTTATAATCATCCTACAAGTCTGTTACCACATGGAATTATATTCATAAGCTTTGCAAATGTGTTTTGGCTTTTTTATTTTTTGCCTTCTCGTAACTTGTCTTAACCTATGACATTTTGCGGAGTCAAAAGAAGACTGTAATAATTCCCTGATGAAATGACAGTGCAGTTGGGGAAAAAATGACACATTCATCATTCAGATGAGACTAAATTAAAGTAAGGAAGAAGCAATTGCTTCATTTAAAAAAATAAAAAAAATAAAAAAAAAGATAAATAGTTCATTTTTTCCACCAATATTTCCACATTTCATTTTTGAGTTATTACATATACAGGCTAAGTTGAATACTGATGCTTACCAGAGTAGGCTCATCTCCAAAGAAAAATTGCTTGTCTCCAAGTAGATCGTTGAGTGCAAGTAAATCCTTTTTGCCAAAATCGTAGATTTCTTCTTCGGAGTGCACGCCGATGCCTTGGCCAACTGCGGCCTTCTTTTTCTGCAAAACAAATCAAGATTTTATTTAAAATATAATAAATATTTGACACAAATTGACGCAAATCTGCACTCGGGGGATCAAGATGCGTTTGTTAGCGAGCAAAAGTCCAATAAATACTCAATTACACGATCGATTTGTGCAAATCCCTGCAAATAAGGTCGTTCGTATTCCACAGATTTCGGGCTATAAGTGTTTGACTGACTTATCATTCTATTGAACTGCTGGGTCGTGTGCGTGTGTCATGTTGTTAGCAATCTCAGCAATTGGCATATTATAGTAAGTGTAATCTATTTTGTTTTGTGTGGACCTCATGCAACATGCAATGCATCAAGTTAATCTAATTTAATGACATGATTTGTGCCTCTTTTTATTGCTACAAGTTGGCTTTGGCTTGTTGCAATTGCTAGTACTTGGGAAGGTCTTTTGTGCAAAAAAGAGGCAACAAAATCAAGGCTTTTTTTTATGCCGTTTTGTGGTTGTCTTTTTTGTGGGCTTCTCCTAGGTTGGGATTTGGCAGCTTGCTCCAATGGGTATGGCAAACACCGAGAAAACTGCACCTGCATTCATATCATAAAAGATGGTAACAATTTTGCTCGAATCAGATATCGGATTGAATTATTTTTCTTATCAACAAGTAGTTTATAAGAAGAGACCAGCAGTTGGTTGAAGTTAGATTTTTGCTAGTGATGGGCACCTAATGTCAAGTTGTGTTGATGTGTTTGCATGGATAGATTGCATTGATAGATTGAAATGCAACTTGAAATCACTGTATCAGATCAACTTGAATTTAAGAAGACATTGAACTTATTAAAGAAGAAGCTATAGTGTTTCCAGTGTTGTGGATGACACTAATAAAATATGGTTGAACTTAACCTTTTTTTATCTTGTTTTTTTTTCCTTCAATTCTAACTTAATGCGTCAATGAAACTGAGTTCAGGGAACTTGGAACTTGCGCCAATACTATAATTATGGTCACACTTGACAATGAAGCAATGTCAATTGTTTTAATGACTATTAATTTAATTCCTAAAAAAAAATATATATATGTAAACTTGTAAAAGTGAGCGTTTGTTTGTTACCAATGACAAAACTTGAGGTACAAACAGTACTATGTATTATAATGCATCGTGAAATGTATAGCATTTTGCGGAAATGCATTTTGTAATATATTTTTACACGCTATTGGTTTTTAAATGACCATAAGGTTATGAAAGAACTAGCTATTTATAAGGAAAAGTCACGTATGCAAACGTATTTCAAAATTCTATGGTTTTATAATTGCAAATGCGTTAAAATAATTTTTTTTTTCAATTGTATTATTTACGTTATACATTTTGGAATGCATTAATTTATTTTACAGTGTGTATTTTTTTTTTTACCACACATATCAGTAATTTTCAATATTAAAGTTTCAAACAAGTCTGCTATAATACTCTGTCAACGACTATACACACGTCAATTTAAACCATGATTTTCCTCTACGTGAAAAACGTGCAAATTGATGCATTCTTATTCCTATCCTCACCCACGAGTCATCATAATGCTCAACCACAATCCGACATTAAATTTTTTATTTTTAAATTAAGCGATTATGGTGATTTAACATCTATTGATGGATAAAAATCAAATAATCACTCGCAATATCGCCTAAAACGAACAAAGGAATCCACGAGGCATGGAAAATATCTTCTTTTATTATAATAAAGAAATGAAGAAAAGAAAAAGAGAAGAAAAAAAAAAAAACATTTGTAATTTGAACTGCAACACATCAGCAACACGCGAACAGCAAATTATAAAGTAATATAGATGTAAGCCGAGAGAAATCCCACCAACATGTGGTTTGAAAAAAGAACAACTCTAGCAACTCTATTTGTTTGTTTCAAGTCGAGTTGCCGAACAAATCGCATAACGCTTGCGCATCACAATATAAATAGCGAAGGTACTTACCCCTTTAAACTTTAACTTGAAAACGAAATTCAAAATTGCCGCTGGGATCTTTGAATTCATCATATGCTGAACATTCAACTTGGTGGACTTGAGAAATTTCGCTGGATTATTGTAGCGCCACCAGCGATAAACCCTGAAAACAACAAAAAATGAAAAAAAATTTAAAAAAAATTAAAAAAAAAAATGATACTAACTTTAATTAAAAAAATTGAAATTCACAGAAAAATACTTTTTAATAATTAAAAAAGGTTTCTCTTTTTTCGCACTCATCGGCTTCATTAACGATCCAGAGCCATGTTTACTCGCAAAGCAAGATTAAAGAAGATGATGTGAATAAACGGACAAGTAATTGCTTATTCATGCTGACGCTACACAAGTGCAGATATTCTCGTGAGACTTTTTCTAACCCTTTGCTGCCATCTCTTCGTCCGTCCATAACAACTACTAGAATCGGGGGTAGTGTAACACATCTTCATCTTTCATCTGTGCGATTTTTGCAGTGATAGCAAAGTGAAGAAGGTGCAAATGGAAAACGAAGGAGAGAAAAAACATTTTTTATTGCACCACTTCTTTTTTCTAAGAGTCATTATGCCCTTTGCCTTCCAGTTGCGGCAATTGCTGAACCCATAGAGACAAATGCAGCGAGCGGCTAGCTTCGGCAGCATCTGGTTGTCATGGAAACCAGCCTCTCGCTTCGTTTATTCTAGCTCTGCCCTGCCTACAGCGTTGCTAGGAAACCGTTGTTACTGTGGCCAGGAGACGATCGATACGAACAAGATGGCGACGTTGAAAGAAATAGAAAATACCTCTACCATGGTTACAGCCTGCGTGGAAACGATAGAAATTTGTGCTCCATAACCAAATAATTCTACATTGATTTTTTTTTAAAGTTAATAAAGCTAATTTTGATAATTTAAGTTGATTTTATATTAAATATTGCAACGTTTTCAAGTAAAAATTCCAATATTTCGTAGTATTGACTATTTTAAAGAGCACATTTGTTGTAGGCTTATGTTCGTGTAATTTCATGCACTATTAAAAGGGTTTAGACATATTTTCAGCTAATTTAACATCCATTTAATAGTTTTAGGCTTATTTTGCACAAGTTTTAAAGTTTTGGATAGGAAATTGCAGATTCTTTGAAAAGTATTGCAAAAGTTGCAATATATTAGAATGAGGAAATGGTTTTTTTAAATGATGTGTATTTGTGTATAAATGAGTAACTAAAATGCAAAGAATAACAAGTAAATTGAATAATTTAAATGGAAATTGCAGTGGTAAATTGGCCTTGAGTAGTGTGACGGTTTTGCTTAGCTACCTCACTTTGAAACATGGACCATCCAGGTCATGGATAGAGGGAAAGAAAGAAAGGAAAAATGAGGAAACACTTCCTTTACTATGACTCTTTAGTGCACACAAGATGAATCACACAGGAATCAGTTTCAATTTTTTTTCTTTGAAAAATGTGTGTATTTATGTTTCTTTATTTATTTATTTTTTGTATTTGGGCAGCACCAACTCGAATACACGATTTAATAATTAGATTTGGGTGGGAAAAATGGGAGAAAAAGGATTTTGTTTTGTCGGATTGTAAAATTGATTAAATTTGGTGTTGTTTTTCCATTTTTGTGCGCTTCAGATTGGTTGATAAATGATGAAAGGCTTTATAAAGCGAATTGAGTTAAAGTGTTTTGATTAATTTAGAGGAGTGAGTTCAAATTTGAGATTTTCTGCATTCAAATTTCAGATTTAAAAAAAAAAATGACACTTATCGTTAGATATTCTTGAAATATTGGATAAAAAAAGGAAATTAAAGAGGAGATAGTTAGTTCATGGCTCATTTTCACTGCATTAGCCTGTAGTCATTAGTGTTGAGTGCACCATGATCATTTAGAAAATAAGAAAAGTGTTGATACTCTGAGTCAGTTTTGTTGTTGCCACTTTGAGAAACTGGCAAATAATTAAAAATAGCATTTAGAATTTTGTCTTCAAGACCCCTCAATTACACCATTAAAAAAGTTGCATTTAATTGCACCAAATCAGGCTGTTTTCACAATTGGTAATTGTGGTTCGCTTTTCTGCACAGCTAACCAGAACAACGCCATTACTAATCTCGTTTTTTTCTCGCCAATTCTCACTAATTTTTTTTTTTTTAAATTAAACTGATTCCAGGAAATACAGATCTACTCCTTTGATTACAAAATAAGAATAAAATATGAGCCAGTAAATTAAATATTCTTTTTTTTTCCTTCTCTTCTCTACTTCAACTTTTCCTTTCTTTATGGATCTCGTCCCACATGACTTGCAATTTATTGCCAAACTGCGATCATTGAAGCGAATCTTTGAGACGAGAACAATAGCAACACACATACACACACACAACATGAAACTTCTGTTAGACCAATATCCTTTCATGTCTCTTATTTCTGACCATGAAATATTGGTGACGATGCTTGAATGAGAAATCCGAGACAAAACGAGTAAATTATGTGGTCGCTGCCCCTTCTGCAGTTCCATTTATTTCTCGCCCAGTAATTTGTTTTAAAGCAAATAGCTTCTCTGCATGAATAGTTTGAAATTTCAATCTTTTCATTAAGTTTTTAAACTGTGTATCTGCTGGAAATAATTACAACGTTCCAATTCAAACCTAGTTTCAGTTTCGGCAATTAGTTATTCAGTTCAAATGTCGAAAAAATTTAGACAAAGCGTCTCGGCAGTGAAACAAAGGATTTCAATGAGTAAAGTACGTACAAAAAAAATTTTTTTTTTTTTTTTTTTTTTTTTTTTACGCATTTTGACATCATTGTTCAGCTTTAAGTCGTGAAATAATGGGAAGGGAAAAAAAAGTCGAATTTCTCGCGGCTTGGTAATGACCTATTATCATTCTATTCGTTATTGAAAATCCTTGTTCAAACAAACACTCAGAAAAACAAAAGTCTCAAAATAAGCCTTCGTTCTGTGGGAAAAAAAAAAAAAAAATCCAACTTGTTTATTCCCAGCTTAACATTTAAAATCAACAAAATCCAAACATTCATCCTTTCAATGCCCCATTACAAAAACATCTTCACCCTCCCACGCACGATCCACTTGATCCTCAACATCTCCCAAGTAAATCAAACAAAAATCTAAAAAAAAAAAAAAAAAAAAAAAAATATTTTTTAATTTTCTTGACATTTAACCGAATATTAGGTATTGCCCTTGAACGACCTTGGCAAACTAAAAGCGTCGAGAAAATAAAACGGCACACATGACACAAAATTTTCTGGTCCTCGGGTGTGGGAAAATTGAGCAAAGATGGGGAAGTGGGGGAAATGTAACGAGTCAAAAGGCACGTGCCTTGTGTCACACGTCTTTTGATGGTTCGGGGTAACTACCAACAGCTGGTCAAAAATTGCAAATTTTTCTTTTTTTGTTTGCAACAACCCCTTTTCACCCTATATTTCGTGCACGCCCTTTGTCCAGAAGTCACAAAGAATCAGAGAGGAAAAAATGACCCTTGTTCCACACGGTTTGTAGAGCGGAGATGCGATTGTAATCAAGAGGAATATTTTAGGGTTATTTACTTGACCGTTTTCCCCATATATCTTCTCGTTCTCCCCGAGCTTAAATGAATTATTCCTCGTCATGCTCAGCATCCAAAAAGCATTTGAAACATTGTTTATGTTAGTAGCATTGTTGTGCTAATTTTGGACAAATTTTTTCCCGATATTTCGACATTTTTTTAGATAAAATTTTCGATTTTTCTTGCAGATTTCTCTCTTTTTTCATGTCAAATGCAATTTTCCACGAGTTGGATTTACAATGTCCCATTTTGATCAATTTTAATCAGAAAAAAAACGAAGAAAAGAAAAAAAAAAAACATTCATCTTGAACTATAAAGCTGTTGCTAAGCAGTTTCTTTAACATCATCCCGTTGCTTAGCAACCGTGAAAAACATTTTAGTAGGAATTGGAATCTTATTGATTTAGCACCACACTGTGACATTTCGGTAGTGTTTCGAAAACGTGTTAATTTGCGCAAAATTGCACGTAAACATTTACTCAAGAGAAGAAAATGAATTGAATTGAAAGTGCAAAAAACTTACCATCCTGTATGATGGTCCAGCATGGAGATATAGGCATGGCTCACACTTCTTTCGGCAGTGGTCAAACCTTCGTCTAAATCCTTGTTGAAATGTTGGCCCAATTGTTTGATGATCAAATCCGAATCTGCAATTTCATCGCCGTTGAGTTCTACGAAGGGCAGTAGACCTTTCTTGGACTTGAACTTCATCCGATGGTCGACGTTCTGCAATGTAAACATTTCAATGTGTTAACTAAAGTCCAAAACTGCACATTCCAACGCCATTTGTCATAATAAACATTTGTAAACACATTCCCCAAGTTTAACTACCAGCATGGAAGAAAAAAAAATTCCAAAATGGCGACGTTCGAAAACGAGGATTAATTTTTTTTTTTTTTTTCTTTTTTCTGTTCATTTAGATACGATATGATGACAGTTAAGCCTAATTCTCATATGAAATGCATGAGAGAATCCATCGCGCAAATTAATTTCTATGAAACTAATCCATCTCCACCCGAGCAACGTATAAAAGCTTCAAATTGTCATCATTTATTCCGAAGCTACAACCCTTTAATGCAACAAATAAATTCCCACTTTACTATTTGAAGGTCACACGTGAAAACCATTTCATCAACTCCACCCATTAAAGAAATAATAAAAAAATTTCAAAAAAAAAATTTCCAAAAAATGAATATTTCAACAAAACTTGTTTCTTTTTCTCTCGAGAGACCTTTCGGGGACCTTAGCGGAATGAGCAATGAGATTTGATTGGAAACACTGCACCGGAAGTACAAGTCTGGCTGTCTTGCACCGGGAAAAGGGAAAAGGATATTTCAATATCCGGATCAACTTCTCATCCCTCTGCAAGAATATCATCTTGAGATGAAGTTGGACGACCTCTCCCGACTCTCTCTCTCGGCTCCTTCTACTTCAATCTATTCCCGGCCATTGTCATATATGAAAAGGTTGACTGCAAATGCAATTGATCCATCGATTCACTACGGGAGGGATTGATACTGAATATTTGAATGGGGTTTCGAGCAACTTGGTGTTGGTTTTACCATCATTTTTGAATGTGAGATGGAGCCATTGTGTTGCGATTAGAATATCGTCGTGTCAAGTGTGTTTTACGTGATTGAAAACGAGTTTTTATTTGGAATTTCGAGTGAATAATGCGTGTCGATGTTTTATTTCTTGTTTAGATGAAATTAGCATCAAATTAGCATAAATTAGCGCAAGATTTGCAATTAATTATCACGAATTAGAAGTAAAACATTGCGGGAAAGCCATTAATTAATTACAACATAAACAAAAATTTTTTTTTTTCGAGCTAAAAACCCATTTAAATTGTTTATTTATTATTTTTGGTTGAAGTCTGAGATGAATCACAACTTAGTTATTAAAAATTCGTAATGTTTTCAAAGAATTTGCCACACGGGCTGAAATTCCTTTTCTATTTTGCAAATCTCTTTAACACGAACCGTCGACCGAGTAATCGGAATCCAACAACGACAAATTGATAATTAAATAAAAATAAAACCACTCAAGAAAACGATACCAATTGATACGAGAGATTAAAAAAACTAACTAAAATACACATTTTACCACAATAAATCATGGAAATTAAAACTGAAATTTATTGGTTGAAGTTCCTGCATCATTTAAACACTTTTAATGAAAAAAGAAAGAAAAAAAACACTCGAAACTGTCAAATCAAACTAATGATTCAAACCATTAAAAAAATATATAATTATCAAATTTCCTTCCTATTTTAAAAAAAAAAAAAAAAAAAAAAAAATTTATTATTTATCCATCGCCATAGCAACAGACAAAGCAGAAATTATTGACTTAATTAATGCAATGCACAATTCAAATGGTTTACATTTGAATGCCCCACTGCAACGACACAATGTGATAAAGGCAAAACCCAAGGGGATTATTGGTTCATTGAACCCCTCCTAGTCGAGTTTGCAACGTGAATCTTGGGTAGCGAATGAAAGGGGGGGTTGCTAAAAGACCAAACATTCCAGATTCCATCTCCCAAGGCCGTTTGGCCCTTTACTCGGATCGGGGTGTTGTTTATCTGCTGGGCAAAGAGGAAAGGGAAGGGAAGGGAAGGGAGGGGAGCGGGGAGGTTGCGGACTTCTCGGTGCAGCTGTCCCGACGAAACGCGTTGCCCGGGGGCGTTCGCACATTCCACGCGTTTGAATCACTCCAGAGGACGCTACACGAGGATGAGGGAGTGGGTGAAAAGAAAGAGAAAAAAAAAAAAAAAAAAAAAAAAAAAAAACTGGATTGGCGGGATTTAAAGTGAGGGGTTGGTGAGGGTCATGAAGTGGGGGTTGACGCTGACATGACTGGACAGTTGTTTATAGATCGAAATTTCCAGCTTGCACTTTGGTTTCCATGGAAACAAACGTTTACAAATCCCTTTTTTTGTACGAAATAACAAAAATATCAATTTTTTTTACGACGAAATTTCGGTTTTCCGTCGTGATTTGCGCGTCAGGGATCATTCCGGACACGCAAAATGGTTTTCCGAGCAATAAATGTTATTCGAAGCAATCCGAAAACACGATTGGATCCCCGAAATGGGTGTCAAAAGGTCGTCCGAGATAGAAAAACTGGGGGTGGGGAAGGGATAAGGGAGATAAAAGCGAGTAAAAAAAAAAAAAACAATGGGAATTGCGGACAATGGAGTTTTCAAGCTTTAACTCGAAGATTTGTGGGGGTTTGGAAGGGGAAAATGGGGAAAATGGGGGGGGAATAGTTGACCTACCTCGTAACGAAGACCAACTGCCCTTAACCAAGTCTCCACCTTGACACAAAATGGGGATACGGACGGGCCGACGATAGGGTTGCGGGTGAACTGGTAGAGGTACACCACATCCTGCTCGTAGTCTGTCTTGCGTACGTTCGGCCGTGGACGTTGTGTTTGTTGCGGGGAAGCGGGCGGTTGATTGTTGGCGCCATCGGCCGCCTGTTGAGCGGGTTGCTGATTGTTGGCCGCTGCTTGTTCCGTCTGCTGCTGCTGTTCCGTTTGTTGCGGATCTTCTTTCTCGCTAGCCATATTTCTTTTTTTTTTGGTTTTTGTTTGGTTTGTTGTTCGTCGTTCTTCTTTTTCTTGTTGATGAGTTTGTTTTTTCAACGGTGGAATAAATGAAAGAAGTCAGTGGGTTTTAAAAGAGGGCGATTCTACACGTGCACGCGCACTGGTCCGCACCCCGTCGTTTGACTGTCACTGTCTGGCTGCAACTGCAATGGGGCTCCAATCAGCAGCACCACACTCGACCAAAATGTGATAAGGCCTTTAAAACGGAAGTGCGCGCCCTCTTTGGAAGGAATTCGCAACTGGCTGTTTTATTATAATTAAAAGATATACTGTATTTAAAAAATAAAATTTTTTTTGGGTGTTTTAGATGAAATAAAAATTAAAAACAATAAAAATTTTTATTATTTTATTATTTTTGTTTTATTTTTGAATATTGTGTTTAAAAAAAAATGCTATTAAATAACATTTGGCAGTGTGGAATGTGCTGGAGCGTCGCATTACTGGAAACCTTGAGAGTGTCTTTGTAGCGGTGTATTGTTGCTAGTATAATTGATGACGAGTCAACACTTGATCCTGCGAAAATGCCAACTAACCTCGAAGTCATGAACCCCAAGAAATAGATTCGCCCACCCGACATAACTACAAAGAAAAATTCCCTCTTTTTGTTTCTTCACGCCAAAACATATTTTCAAAATATTTGCGTTTTATTTATTAAAATCGTTTATTTTTTCCTCCTACTTTCCTTCCTCGCAATGATTTATTAGGTGCAAGAATAAATTATTTATAGACACACTTTTCAACTAGTCAGTTGTGATTTTACGACATTTTTTTTTGGGTAAAGATTGTACAATGAGTAATGAAATTATTTCGAGGTAAAAAGAGGCGGGGTAGTTGTATTGTATATAAAGCAGTGAACATTTAAAGAACACGTCTCGATGGGATGCTGCATCGATTTTCAGGGATGTTGATAACTTTAATTTGTGCTCGGTGTCAACAGACGGCGAGACTCGTAAGAGGTGGAACTTAAAAAAGCCGGAATAAACAACTTAGTGACCTCGGCCGTGACTAACGATCATGTTTCGCTTAAAACCCGACGTTGTAAAAACCATTTTTGCTCGTTTAACCACCCACATTATTATTTCATTCAAAAGTATTATTTTATAAATACAAATTTATAAAAACGTATTTATTTCGTTTTTTTTGGGGGGTTTCGGGTTTTAGTTACACCGCGGTGATGAGCAATATTGAAGCTACAGAACATGAGCGTCATTAATTAAATAAATTACTCAGATAATCGTCATGTTGTAACTATTTTATTTCGAGTTGCAGCAACTAAGTGAAGTACTTTGGTGATAAAATAAAGTTGGTGCACTTTGAGTTCCGCTCTCGATTGATATTTGTTATCAAATTGTGCGATGACTAATAAGTGGTTTGCTCGTACGTACGAGTGAAATGAAAGAATGAGTAAGAGGTCTCGCTACCTTAATTTATGAAACTAGGTCGCTTTTTACGTGTTAAAAAGTGTTTTTATGATTTTGTTGCGGGGAAAAGGCGGGTCTAATTGTCGGATTCAACTGGCGTTTGAAAAGAATATTGAAACACAGAATTACGAAGGCAAAAGTAAAAAAAAAATAATCCGAAATTGGAGCAAAATCGACCGCAACTCGGATCAATTTGTTATGGCGACAGAAAATGTGGCGCCGATCTCTTTCGACTGTTGACAAATCGATTTTGTCGCATTAAAACACGAACCCTCAAATCATATTATGTTTTATTCAAAGTGATCAAAGAAAAACAAGTTGTCGTTGCCATCTGTATTTTATTTTCTTCATTTTCGCAATAAAAAAATTAATAAATAATTTTCAAAAACCAGACGTTTTGGGTCGTGTCAACAAATCAGGAATTCATCTCTAAATTGATACATTAAATCAGCCCAGTAAGTCATACGTTTATTCTAGCTTGGAAATAGAAAAAAAATATGATTAATTGGAGGCAATTTAATCATTAAAATGCAGCATTTTGGTCGGAGGTCGTTTGTGTGGGCAGTTGTCGATGCAAAAACTTGTAACTGAATAGTCACAAGCAGAAGCCACGAGGAATGGCAGCAGAAATAGTGTTCGGTTATTAAACCTCGTGTATGGATACAATTGTCTGATAAATGGTTTCTGCATAAAATACATGGCCGCAAAACCTAAAAAAAAAATAAAATAAAAAAAATTATTTTGATGGATAATTTTTTATTTTTTTATTTTTTTTACTTATTCCAAACATTCCTACTCCCGGAAGAATACTCCTTACGTAACATTCGGCATCGCATTTCTGTGTGAAATTTGAAAAATGTAAATTATGAAGTCGGTTGATTCGTTTATTCGTACAGGAGGTTCAGGTTCGACTGCATCAACAGGCTTAACTCTCTTTAACGACCTCCTAACTCGATCAACTTCGTTTTGTTGTGCACCAACTGTCCACATTTTGAATTTTTTTGTGTTTTTAATTATGATATCGTTCGTTGAGCTTTAAAATTTGGAATTCTATATGAGTCGGATGTTCTAGATTGATGTTTGAAAGAGATTTGTTTACTATTTTTGACGGCGCTTTTCGTTCGTTGTTCGCTTTTGCCGCTACTATTGTGGCGCTGCCACACAACACAAATCGAGCCACTACGGTGGTCTACAGGAACCACTTTACATTCCCATTGCGATATCGCGAACTTCGAACGGTCTTTTGCAACTGCGAGGAATTTCTTAGGAATCCGAGGATGTCATTGGCAATTGCAACATTTTTTTATTTTTTATCACCAGGATGCGATTGAACAAAGAATTCATATCTTTTCTCTTGTGGAGTGTATTTTTATTTAATTATTTGTTATTTCTACGAAATTTTGTCACAATAAATAAATAAAAGTTTAATGTTTTTCAATGCGAATTTGTAGAGGTTTGTCTCGGTGTCGTTTGTATTGCACACATTCTTGCATACACTGCGTCGTTAATAAATAATCGGAGGCAGATGCAACAGCCATTGGCCATAAGAAGAAAAGTCTGTTGACGTTGTAGGGATCTTGTTTTTTAGTTCCGCGAAGTTGCATCAGAAAAAGGGTTGCTAGAGCTATCCCGTATAGTCCTGCTCCATTCATCACTCTTTGGCTGTAACATTGGGCCGTGCATACCTAGATTTTACGCAGAAAATTAAAATACAGTAGAAAAGTTTTTTTATTTTTTTTTAAATGAAGAATCATACCGTCCATGGATCGCTAGGTAATTCAGCGTCGTCGTAATCAATATCATCATCGGGATCGAGTTCGTGCGCTGCAGGCACTGAAATGTCAACATACTCAACACTCTTTGGCATATTAAATTGAATATTTTTTTTGTAATGAGTTTGAATGTTATTCTACATGTTTAAATTTATTCTGTTCATTTTAACACTTTATCAAATAAAATTTTGTTTCTATGTTTTTGTCACTAGGGGGCTTCAACACGATTATTTGTTGATTGTCGTGAATTTGGCAACTCGGCAACAATGCAACAATGCTTTCTGGTGTTGAATTTGATTATGCTACACATTTATACACTGAATAGCAGCTTTCCCCTTCTCCTATTCTGGTTTTAATACGTTATAGCATTTAGAAGCATTTAGAAACTTAATTAACGCAGAAGGAAACATCAATCTTCTTTTTATTTCCTATATAAACAAAATTATCTTGACCAAAGTCCAAAAATGTTCAGTGAAATGCACAATTATCCCCAATACCAATGTAAAAGATAAGGATGGGGAAATTGGTCAATTCTAGTTGATACTAGTGTTGCACGAAAACGAGGCTCTAATCCCAGTGACGTCATAATTTTACACAAAACCAACATAAGATGTCGCGATTTTGCATACGGTTTTCCGGTAAAATCAATCTGATAATGCTTGCAAATGATGCAAATTTGACTCAATGCGACGTTATTCATGGCAAAATAATTGGCAAACTGTAAGCATGTAAAATGCTATATTTTCTAAAAGGAAATTAATTTTCCCCCATTTAAGTTTTCATACATAATTTTGTATTTTCAGTTGACTAAGTGATGTGCTTATTTAGAGCTGTGATATTAATTGTAATATTTGTGTTGCAAGACATTACTGGAGGTTAATTACGAATTACCTACGCAGTTCTCGTTTATGTTGCATTTGTTGTTTCGGGTGCTCAAATGTTGATTATTTCCTGAAAGACGTAAAAGTTTAGTTTTTAATAAAGAGTTCTTAAGTTTTAGTGTACAATCGATGACTTATCTGATAATTTTCCATGTACAGTTCAGTTGTGTTATGTCTGGGACGTCAGATTTTGGTTTCCAGCACACTTGTGCGAGATCCTGAAATAGGGGTGGTTTATCAGCGTTGAACTAAATGTTTAATCTTGTTTTAATGATAATTTATAAGCAATTCTTACCTGTTTTGTTGTGCTGATTGGGAGTTGTGGGCCAGGAAGAGTTCGCAAGACGCCGAATTTAATCGCCGACCGCAAGGAGGCGAGGTCCGATTGCCACGACCGTTTACGACGGTTTGTGTTGGTTCTAGGGCTGACAGGGCCTGGAAATGAAAGGTTTTTGTTAAATCGAGGGTGATAAATCGATTAAAATTGGTTTCAGAGCCGTACCTTGCCATCTAAGCCCGTGGCGAGCTCAAGACAGGTCGTTTTGGGCGTTGGCTGGTTTGTGGTGCGCCATCTTGGAGTATGACGTCATCTAAGCGATTGTAGTTTATGTTTACACTGTTACCATTTTATCTTGTTGTTCTTAAATGTATTTATTATTATTCACCTGATTTTCTGAAAGATTAATTTTCTTTGTTTGCTGATGATTAGGTCAAATTTACGATTTGGAGTGGAAAGCCGGTGCGCGTTTTCTGATTGGCTGAAAAACGAGGCCTAGCGCAATTTGCATTCTGATACGATTTTCAAGGGTTTCTCAGCTTTTAACCAATGTTTGACCACAAAGGTTTTTGTTCTGTGATGTTTGATGAATGTTTGTTTGTATTCTTTAGGTTTATTGTGAGTTCTCATATGAATTATTGACATATTGTATTCCATTAGAGTAAAGAACGTTAGTTATGAAGTCTGTCACTAGGGTATGCATCTGTTGATATCTGGGCTAGATGCATGTATGTTTTTGAAAGTTTAAAACACTTTAAAAGTTTTAAATGTTTAAATTTTTGTTTTGACTGTTTAATATTATTTTTTAATTAAATCAGCTTTTTTCCCTGTAGTTATTGTATTACTACATTTTAACCATATTTTTAATTCAACTACTATTGCATTTTCAAATGGTTTGTTTAAAAATGCCCCTGGAATAATTAAATTTCCATTATAATAGCAGCTGTTAATCGCATGTGGGAATGGGATAGTTTAAAGTACCATTTTCAGTTCCATAATGCCTAGCGCGATATTGGCAATAGATGGCGCTGCCATAGTTCTGCAAATCGGGTAATAATCGGGTAAATAGCATGTAGCTATTTCTACACAATATCGTGTAGACATAGCATGTGGACTATTTCTACACGAAACCGTGTAGACATAGCACGTGGACTATTTCTACACGAAATCGTATAGACATAGCAGGTGGACTATTTCTACACGAAACCGTGTAGACATAGCACGTGGACTATTTCTACACGAAATCGTGTAGAAATAGCTCAGTGCTATTTCTACACAAAATAGCACTGAACTATTTCTACACAAAATAGCACTGAGCTATTTCTACACAAAATCGTGTAGAAATAGCACTGAGCTAATTCTACACAA